>JAJHUR010101932.1:0-10275 GCA_027495735.1 Lutjanus campechanus | reverse complement strand
TGACACATGCATGTGTATGTGTTTACCCTCGTGTGTGTGCATGCGTCTGATTCTGTCTGCGCGTGTGGTCACATGCTGTGCTGTGGCGCCGCTGCACCTGTTTCATGTGTCTTAACGTGCTCATCATCTCGCGAAGCTTTACAGGTCCCAGTGCTCCAGACATAAACACATACACACACAGACACACACATACACACATACCTTGATGAATAATTAAGGAGGCAGCCACGGAGATAAGAGGCCAGTGTACCTGAAGGAGCGTCTCACCCACAGCCTTCATGTCGAACATGCCTGGATTAAACGCTCTTTGTTTCCTCCGTCATGCGTTTGGCTTCGCGTCTGTCAGTCGTGTCGAGGTTCAGAAAAAGTCACGCATTTTTTTAATGCACACACACACTGCTTGACAGTCATGGGGCATGCTATTAAAATCTAAATAAATTCATTTGACTTGTGACTGCATACATGCAGCAGTGCTGTTTGGGGGAAGCAGTGCAATTTAAATGGTTGGTTCACCCAAAAGACAAAAGAGTGTATTTTACTTGCAGATATTTTTGGTTTTATTCGGCCGGGCTTTGAGACATCCATCTCTGGGATTTCTTCTGACACCCGAATCCAGTGGTGGTGGGGGGAAAAAAAAAACACTTGGTGTTGCTCACAGCATTGAAAAGATGACATCTAAAAAATTCAATAGCAACATTGTCCTGGTCACGCCACAGAACTCACTGTCAAGTTTTCACTGGACCTGCTTTCTACCAAAGAACAGTGAGTCTGGAAAACAGACTTCTGTAAATGACAAAGATCATAGAATAAAATGCAATGACCACATTAAAGCAGATGTGTATTTCATTAGGCTACATGGAGTGAAACTGTGGGATTCTCTGGAAGATGATTTAAAATGCTGGACAAATATTGTTTATAAGACATTTTGACATATAGCAGAAAACCCACAGGCGTATTAATGATTGTTGAATTCTTAGGGAGGTCATTTTATTATGCATGCTGGTTCACTGTTTGGGACACTTAATGGACCTGAGCTGTAATTACTATGATTAAGTCCACCTGTGTTTTTCTTGCTCTAACAAGTCGAAATGTCTGCTGTGCAACCAGTCAATTTAAAGGCATAATATGCAACATTTTCCTTAAAACAAAACAAAAACCAATGTATAGACTTAGAAATATATAATTACTTTGAACCATCACTTTTGACCCAATAGAAATGTGTGGTGGTGGCTGTATCTGCAGAGATTTATTTATTTATTTATTTTATACCTTATATTTTAAAGTCTAAGGGACAGTGCACATTAATAAATATTTCTGTAGTGCCGGTTTAGCCGTCTTGGCTAATTTTTAACTGTAGTCCCTGAGAAGGTGTAATGACAGACAGACACATAAAATCCATTAAAACTCGAATAGCAATACTGTACATGTAGCAGAGCACACATCCTAAGAACACAAAGTATTATGTCCTTACTGAGTAATATTAATGTTAACATGACTGTCATTGACTGTATTTGAGTATATTGGGGTTGGACCGGTGGTTGTTGCCAACATCCGTCGCCAAGTTTTGTCAGCTTCATTACCTTAGCGTCCTCAGCATATCTAGCTGGTTAACATTATTTCAAGTTTAACACAACTGTGTTGAGAAAATGTGGTCCAGACATAAAGATACTTAACTCTGCAGGGGGATGTATGTCGTATGCTCACCTGGCAGGGATGTGGGAGTGTTTTTGGTTGAGTGAGACAGCTGGAGGTTGCCATCAGAGTGACAGTGGGGAAGCGGAGGTGAGTACAGTAGTGAGCTGGTGAGCAAGTTTGCTTTTCTGTTATGAGACAGCTAAGCCCCCACAATCTACCCAAAAGACAACAATATGATCGTCCATCGGTGGACGGATGGTTCACTGTGGGCATCGTCACATGCCAATTTGGTAGACACTGTCCAACCCTAGTATATCTTATTGAATTTTTGTGTGACGTGAAAAGGAATAAAAGTTCATCTGTATTTATGTTATTATTAAGAAAGTTGTAGGTTATATAACATTTTTTTTCTTCCTGTTTTTGGTCATGGAATATGTAGTAGTTCATGTTAAAGCATATTATGTGTAAACCAAACTTTTAAGTTGTTCAAATGTCATTTCCCAATTCTGTGAGCACCACAGACTTTAAGATGAATATCAAAAATCTTGACGAATAAGAACAGAGCTATTTACATTGCATGATACCCTAGAGCAAGGGTTGCCAAACTACAGATAGTGGGCTAACTGCAGTCTGCTGTCTGTTTTTAAAGTGATTTTTAAAAAAAACTATAATGTTGTGCCTATTTCTAATGAATTGTCTGAATGTACAGCGCAAATCCTTGTTTAAACACTTGATGCCGCACTAGCAAGCCCTGTAATTGGACTTCTTGGTTTGTACATTAGATGTTGCTGCCATTTTGAACAACTATAAGATCTACACTGATTAATTATTAGTTACTGAACATACTGTATTTACCACAGCTGATTAAACCTGGCGGAGCTGAAAAGACAGAGGATAGCGAATGAGTGCTGAAAATTTCAGAAACATGGGGAAAAAGCTATTTCCCCATGCACTGTGTTAGAGTTTCATTCTGTTAATTTAAATAAAATTTAAGACCAGCAGATACATAAATATTTTATATTATACGTAGGCACACCAACAAATTAAAGTAGTGTCAAATATTAAAATGTAAGTAGTGTAGCTCAGTTATTTAGCTGATTGTAAACTCTACACGTTTACTGTTGTTTGGCCTGTGACTCTGTTTTGTGTTTGTTTTTTTGGCCCACAGTCAAAAAAGTTTGTTCGACCCAGCCATAAAAACGTGAGGAAATATGTTGCTCTTGTTGTAACTGTGGGTGAACCGACCCTTTAACTTTTCCATTTTTATTAGAAACAAATTGCTATTTCCCAAAATCCCATACCATAAAATGCATAATTACAATAACTCATAAATGCAAACCTGCCGTGCTGAGACGGCAAACATTTCAAAGGAAAATATCAGTGTGTTTGCATATCTAGTTGTAGCATGTTGTCAGTGTGTAATTGAGGATGCTGTTATCGTGGCAGTCAGAGCACTGAGAGCCATTAACAGGCCAGTCTTTTATGACATTCTGTATTATGGATGCCTTGTGCGTGCAGTTTCATCAGAGGCCATAAACATTGGCCCAGTCAGCAAACTCCACTCATTAAGAGACATTTAAATGTAATTATTTATTGATGCCTCTTATGATCTATTGTCCCAGCTGCACCAGTGTGGGTTTTTATTTTTCATGTCATGAGGCCTGGTCGCTGAGATTGCCCAGGTTAACAGCTGTCTTAACTGTTGCAGAGCTAATTAATGTGCCCTTTTGGTAGTCTTAGAAAGGGCAAAGGGAGATGATCGTCTAGGAAATAAATATGGAGAAAAACAACTTTTTTTTTTTTTGCTTTTTAATAAGGCATGATGCACTTTAACAAGCTGTCTCTAATGGAAAACTTTCCACTTGCTGTTGTTTGTCCACGTTTTTGGAGAAGTCGGTGCAGTTTGGGGCTGCAACTAACATTTATTTTCATTTTTGATTAATCTGTTAATCATTTTCTCAATTAATCGATTAGTTGTTTAGTCTATAAAATGTCAGAAAATGGTGAAAAATGTCGATCAGTTCAGCTTACTGTCATTGCAGAATAAAGAAACCAGAAAACGGAGCTGAAATCAGAGAAATTTGACCTCTTTCTTTAAAAAAAATTACTCAAATCAATTGATTTTCAGAGTACTTGGTGAGTCATCCATCCATTGTCCATAACCACTTATCCTGGCAGGTCGCAGGGGGGGATAGAGCCTATTCCAGCTGACAGTAGGCGAGAGGCGCTGTACATCCTGGACAAGTTGCCAATTCATCGCAGGGCTGACACATAGAGACAAATAACCACTCAGGCTCACATTCATATCTACGGGCAATTTAGAGTTATCAATTAGCCTAGTATGCTGCATGTCTGTGGACTGCGGGAGGAAGCCAGAGTACCTGGAGAGAACCCACACGGACACGAGGAGAACATCCAAACTCCAGCCCCCCAGCCAGCCAGGGGATTCAAACCCAGAACCTTCTTGCTGTGAGCAACAGTACTAACCACTGCACCACTGTGCCATGGTGATTCAATTAAAAATGATCAACTAATCGTTGCAGCTCTAGTGAAGTCTTTTAGTTTTCTTCCTGACCTTTCTGACAACACCACTGATCCAGTTAAAGATGATAAAAGTCACTTGCCAATTCTTAAATAAGAGTTAGAGCTTAGAGATTTAAATGATTCCTACAAACTAGGTGTTGCTCAGTAATTCATGAAGGGTTTAAGAAATCAACACACATTTGACTAGTCTAACTACATTTGTAATAAATAGATGATTTCATGGACCATGTAAAGTTTTATTGGGCGTTTTACGAGAGACTTTGATAGAGTGCCAATGAAACTCTCCCATTTGACATTTGCTACAGCCAGGATGATAAAGCTGTTGAACCGACACATTTTATGAAAGACATTTTTGCTCACTTAAGGTTTTATTAGACTACAGAAAGCCACAGACCGGCTCACACAGCCACGAAGGGCCGTGAACTGGAGCTGAGGAAAAGTCATTAAGAGTTCAAGAGCTATCGAGGGGATAAATTAGACCGTTTTCTGAGAAGAGGAGCTCATATTCCCACAGAACCGTCACACTCGCTGTCATGCCAGACCTTATACCCTTGACATTTCAGCTGGCAGTGGCACTATGTGTGGACTAAGACATTCTAGCTGGAAGCGACATGTCTGCAGATAGCTCACTGAGATTGATTTTTATGGGTACACTGTAGCTAATGATATGTAGGCAATACGATGTCATTCCTTGTGTAGTGTGAAGATCTTTCCTTTGTGCCTATCAGAACCCAAGTCAAGTAATTAACATAGTTCAAACAAAAAGACAGAGTTTACAGCCACACATTCAGCCCAGTCATACTACGCACAGTGGTGCTTTGAACTAAACGCTCACGTTGGCATGCTAACCTGCTCACAAAAGCACTGCTAGCTTGTTGATATGTAGCAGGTAAAATACCATGTTTCCATTTTAGTTTAGTGTGTTAGCAAGCTAATATTGGCTAATGTAGTCATAGTTTGGTTTAATACCTGCAAATGGACAAATTAGAACTGATGATGTTGCTAGATGACAAGTAAGGAAATGTCATTTTCATGGTGGCAAAGTTAGCAAACTTTTTCCAATGTTAATAGGAAACATTGTTGTGAACCATGACTGTCTCTACAAAATTTTGTGGCAAACCCTCCAACTTTGCTTGTGAGATTTCAATAAATTAATAAAACCTTTTGAACTTTTGTTGGCACTGGATGTCGGGGGAACTCCAAAGTCACAAAGATTCATCTAATAAGATTTCTGTTTGTCTGCGAAAATGTCATCCAATCTTTGAGATATTTCAGTCTCTTTGGCCCATGTGTAACACAAATTACTTTAGACTTTCAAATAGCTATACTTCTCATCAACTGGCAGATGCTTCAAAATATCAAAAATGGTCAGGTGACAGAGTGTAAAGAGTGAGAAGAAACACAGAACTTTCACAAAGGAGACCAGTGTTCGGGTCCTGTGTGAAACCAAAACATCCGTAAGTTAATGTGTGTATTTAACTAAAAGTACTTATCATAATCCAAAGCACAATCTTTTCCTAAATGCTGTATATTGATGCCTCTTACGATCTCTTGTCCAAACCTGAATCTAACCATTTCACAATGTGCACATCTTTGTTTTGTTACTATCACGAGTCATGACTGATATTTGGGCCACATCTGGCTGACACAACACTTGCTGTGGCCCAAATCAGGCCCGACTCACTATATTTGGGCCACAGGTGGCCCACACAATGCTTAACGTGACCCAAACCCACTTCGTTGGCTCACACAATTGCCGCAACCCAAGTCCAGCCCAGCTCAATACATTTGGGCCACATGTGGCCCACACAACACTTGCCATAACCCATGTCAAGCCCGGCTCATTACGTTAGGGTCACATCTGGCCCACACAGCATGTGATATAACAAAGTCAAGCCTGGCTCACTACATCTGGGCTACGTCTGGCCCTCATAACACCTGGGAGTGCCATAACTGTGCCATCAGTGCCAAAAGTGACCCTGATCTGGAAAAGGACACCTGACTGTGGATGACAACGAAGGTCACCTGACTATGACCCGCACTAGTTGGTATATCATCTGCACGTAAAGTTGGACTTTGGCGTATGCACTGCATGTAATTTGAAAGTGTAAAGTCATGTTATGTGCATGCAGATTGAAGAGACAGGGTTGAATATTTCAGTCTAGACCAAATGATCAAAGTGATTCAAATTAGGAATTCCTGTTGGCGTGGGTACCAATGTCACCAGCAGTAGTTATGACTGATTTCAGCCAGAGGCACTGGAAGTTGCTGCCAGCAGAAGCCTCCTACTGTTCCTTGAGGTGCTGGAGGTTTAGATCAGCAAAGAGGAAACGGCAAAGACCTGCCAGATCTAAAATTAGACAAGGTCTTGCAGGTAGATGCATGCCCTGCTCTCCATCCCCACTGCTCACAGCTTGCAGTATCTCCAGATGTATGACCACACTGTGTTATCGCAAGACAATCAAGCAAAGGTAATCAGACACACAACAGGGGAGGTAGCACCTCAGTGTGTGTAAATACTTGGTAGTAGATGGTGGAGTATGTTAAGCAAAGTGCATATTCTGATTTAAAAATGACACATTTTGCATGAGGAGTGTTTTGAGGTCATGTTGCTCCTCAACAGGATTTAGACACAAAATTGCCTACGATCTCATATCTCTCTCACACTCCCTACACCTCCTCCTTGTGCCACTATATATCATACTGGCCACCAACAGTATCAAGTCTATTTTTAGTCTCTTCTGGCTCACTATTGCTGTGCCGTCTCTATCAAGGTTAAATAAGCAATCAAATCAATCAAAAAGCTATCAAAAACGGGAGAAAAATACACACTACCTGGTCAAAGACCTGTAATTTTTCAAAAAAAAGCTCCACATACGCGGGCTATACATTACACAAACAATTTCTTATCTGACGTTAAGCATGAATAGATGTGGGGTTGGGGGGGCTCTCGTCGAGGATCAGAAGAGGTCTAGCTGATTATAGGCGGATCCAGAGGGATTGGCCTGCCTCAGCAGATAAAAGAGGTTGGCAATACAGAGACAGGCTCCATCCATCAGAGGCAGAGGTGGCACGTCAGCCACTTTTTCACAGCACTGCGGGCTGACGGATGGCTCTGCCGCTGACATGAAGACATCTGAGGGGCTGTCATTACCCACGTTCCCCTGTAGCCAACTGAGGGGACAGTGGCTAATCAAAATCAATGGGAGCGGGTAGCCAGAGAGAAGCTGGACAGACAGGCACTGAAGTTAACCTTGATATGCCACGAAGTTACTCTAAAGTTTGTAGCAGGAGTTGTCTTTGCAGCCTGCTGGAAGAGTAATAATGCAGTCAATTTCCTGGCTACACTTTATCTTACAGTAGTAAGAAGCTATACCTTTTATTAAATGACACAAAAACTTGAAGTTATATGTTCATTTCGCATTACTCCTCTTTATTAGACCCTTGTTAGACTTTATTAGAGGGCAGTTATAGACATCTTACAAGAGGACTGTACTGTAAACTAAAGTGTATTCTCTCCCACTGTTAGACCCTTATTGGACTTCATCAGAGGGCAACTAAAACAGAGCTGCACTGTAAACTAAAGTGTAATATTTCCCACTGTTGGAAACTCATTAGACTTTATTAGAGGGTAATTACCGCACAGTATTGTAACTGAAGTGAAATCAAATCTCTGCTTCTTCCCCATTTAAACACAAAAAGTGAAACAGATCTACCAAGTAAAGGCCAAAAGTATAGAAGTAGAGGAATATGTTGGGTGACTGCACAGACTTACTGTAATAGAAGTAGGCATCAGTCTTGGCTGCTCTGCCACTTGTATGGGACCAACTGAAAAAGGTGTGTCTCAAGTATTGGATACCCTCTTATGAAGTCTAATAAAGGGTTTCTAGTTTTCTTCTAATTTCATACAAACTATGGCCCGTTACATCCTATTAGTTTGCTGTTAGGTGTATGGTGTCTTAATAGGGTATAACTACTGTCTAATGAAGAACATACTATTTCTAGTTTTTGTCTAATTTGTTGCAAAGTGTGGCTTGTTAGATCTTATTAGTGCACTGTAAAATAACATGGGACCAATTTCCTCAACAGTCTGTCAATGCAAGAAAATCACTGCAAATATCCTCTGAGCCCTTCTCCTTGCACTGCTCGACTCAAGTCAGGGGATTGTTATGATTGTATAGTTGCTGTTGTGCATGCGTAGCTGCATGGAAGCAAAATAATGGAAAATAATATGGATGTTATGTTGGAATTCCTTTTAATTAGGCAATCAGTGGTAGTGCGCGCCCATTTACCATCTGTGGAGTATGTGGATCATTACCTTACCCTGCCAGGTTTTGTCATGAGTCTGAACAGAGATGTAGCCCTGCAAAATTCCTCACGTGGGATGGTCTTAATGCACGGCTTAAGTGAGATGGATATGTTTTTAATGACTGGCATCGTTTGGTCGCTGGCTCAAGTGATATTATGCGGAGAGAGGGAGGAGAGCACGCAGCTAATAAGGATGCTGTGGCCGAAGGTTACCGTTAAAGCTCATATTTGTATTTCATTTGATTTCTGCGGCTGAGTCAGGAACCATTTTTTTTCTCTCCTTTTAATGGGGGTGGCAGTAATTGCGAGTCTAATGGAGGCTCACTCTCCCGCTAGTTAGCTCAGCAGCAGTGGCTTTCTGCTCATTTATAGAGCTAAGGGAGGGTAAGGGTGTTCATAGTTAGAAAGCCATGACATTAGGAGCTAATTTTACTGTACACTGTTTGACAGGGAGCTAACCCTTCTTGTTATTGACAGAGCTGGAAGCCCAGGAGTATTGCTCTTGCTTATTTAGGGGCATGCACACAGCTGCATTCGAGGATTAAAAGATAAACATAATTAATCCTCTTTGGTTCGATAAATTGCAATATTAATGTTGATAGTATCTCACCCGGTCCAGGCCCCAATAATCCGTCGTCATTACTGAGTCTGAGTTGTTGTGAGATCAATGTGTTGTTCAGAGCATCTCGCAAAAACATCACAAAATAGGTTTGATTTTTTTCTTTTTTTTTCTTTTGTGGGGCACCATAATTGTGACCTGCAGAAAAATGGTGGACCCACAACATATGGCTGCGCTCTGACCGATGGACCAGAGCGTCGTCGAGTGTGTCACAGGGCCTCATGTACCACAAGAGATATGGGAGTGTGACGGCTGCAGATCATTAGGATGCCACAGCTGGGAGAATAGCCTTCAGTCAAACATTTATCTCTGGTCGTCGGCACCACAGCTGAAAAGTCTTTGTTCGCCCTTAGTACCACTGATGGAAGCCATTCCTTTTCCGCGTCCTCTGAAATCAATGTAAAGAATGATTCTGTCAACCCTTCTTCATCTCCGTCCATGTGAGAAAATAAAAGGACAACTCCGCTTCACCTTGCCATTTTTAAAATAATCCAATTTTCCTTAAAAACATTCCACCTCAGCCGCATTACACATGCACATATCCTGTCACTTCATTTCCGAGCCATCAGATCTTTCCTCCTCGCTCTCACAAACTACCCTTCAATTAGCTTTGTTATCAGGAGACTGGGGCTTAACCTGAGATAGCGACCAGACGGAGCGTGCCCATCATTTCACCAGACCTTGTTGCATCTGTGGAACCCCCCCCTCTCCTCTTTCAGCTCCGAGGGAAGTGACACAAGGAAACGTTGGATTTAATTTAAGACGGGATCATATTATTTTGAAGTCCTTGGAGAAATAACACTTGTCTACAATGGAAATGTCATTGACTTGCCCTTTATGTTTATGGATGGGAGGCCATGTTGTGAAGGTCTATAACAGGGACACTGTCACTTGGAGTTATTAGATGTAAGAGACTGCAAATAATGAGTGCGTTGTCCTCTGGAGGGTACACAGGAAATAAGCGCCATTATATAGTTAGAATGGTACTTTAGAAATAACTTTGAAAGATGTGCTTCAGATGAAAGAAATCAACAGTCAGAATAACTGCATTGTCTATCATTTTGTTACTACATTGTGCAAGGTTTTGATGATCATCTTAAAGACCACCCTGCAGTGAAAATCACATTTCTCACCTTGTTACCATGTCCATGTGGTGTCTTTCATGCGTC
>JAJHUR010101930.1:0-11541 GCA_027495735.1 Lutjanus campechanus | reverse complement strand
ATGATTCATCAATCAGTCATTAATTCATGTAAAGGTTAATTCATGCTTAATGTTAGATGTGTGTACAGATACGGATGGAGGCTTCTGTCTGTACTCTGCACTAATATTTTCCGTATTTGTGTACGTTTTCTGAAAGCTTATGAACAGCATACAGACAAAATGGACTAGTACCACCACAAGTCGTGTGGGTTGTGTTGCAGTGTAGCCAACAGTTTAAGCAAGACACAACCCCAGTACACCTCAAAGAAGTTTTGAAGTAATGGAAATAACATAAAAAGAAAAGAATTCTCCGTGCACATATTGCAGTGTATTTAATGGCTGCGCAGACAACCAACATCTACAACGCTGCCTCTGCCTTTTTCTCAAGAGGTACATTATTACAACCTCCTCCAGTGTCGCCATGTTTGTTGTTGTCAGAAACTTTCAACTCTTCTTCTTGTTCTTTGGGATAACTTCAGACTGTGAGTGGCGCCCTCTAATGGATGTATTGTTTTACATCCATGCCAGTGTAAAGGACACGTGGGATTTTGTCGGCAATGACAGTTACACGGTTTGAAACAGACGTATCTATTTTTGTCTTGCATAAAGGGGGCATGAATGAACCTTTAGTTGTAGCTGTGGTCTGTGCTAACATCAGAAGAAATTATTACATTTTTTTAAAATGTAATATTGGGATTGTTAAGCCTCAGGGAAAATGAGTAGCATCACACAGCATTAAATACACGATTTTATGAGTTAGCTGATTGTTTAGTGCTGGAGATTTCACGAGGCAAGCTGTAAATTTGATTTCAGTTAATAGATGGTCCTAGTGTTAGAAAAAAATTTCCTTTTTTGTTATGGGTGGAAAGCAGCCAAGTTCTGCCCTGCAGGAGGTGTTTTTCCTGTGGTGTGTCTGTGTGAGAAGTGTGTTTTTATGCACACACTGCCTCATGTAGGATTGTGCACTCTTGACTTCACTAATTTGTACAACTCTTCTTCTCAGGGTCCTGTTGTATCCTGGAGGACAGATGGACATGAAGAAATAGAAGCATCAGTTGAGGTAAGTGTCTCAAACCTCTGCTTTTCTACCAGCGGCCATCAAACTGTACCGTGGGAAGGACAATCAGACACGAAGAATAATAATATCAATATTATGTGAAATATTACTTTTAATATCATGTGCAGTGCTACTTTATATTATTTTCCAATATCACTGCCAATATTACTTTTCTATTTTACTTTATTGTAGCTCCATTGAAGAGGACCTGTAACCTAAAGATAATTCTAAGTAGGACTGAACAGTACAGCTTAAAAATAATATCTTGATACTTTAAGGCTATGCTGCAATTTATGATATATATATATATATTGATAATAAACATTATCTCTGATATAGCATACTGTAAATTAATAGTGCAAACATATGATCCTATTAAGATTTTTGACAAATCATTAGTTGTTTGGAAACAAAGACGAAGGTAAAAGTGGGTAAAAGTAAATAACAGAGCAGCTAGAACAGTCTTCTAAGTTAAGAACATTACATCACTTTACTGAAAAAAACAAAACAATACCATAAAGGCGATTTAACACGTCGTAACAAAGCCTTCCTTAACTGTGACACTTGTTTTCCAATGAAATATGATGTTTTTGCTGCATTGTTACAAATGAAAAATAAGCCTCCTTTTGATTTTCTGGTTCCTCTGTAACGATCACATTAGTGTGAGTAGTAAACCCAGACTACAGTAGCCCCGACAGATCAGTGGTGAACCAGTGACGTGTAGGACTGTTTGCTGTTTTCACTGAAATTTTTTTTTTAAGTCTTGCAGTACGGGGATAAAATGTAGTGACCACAGGAGTCCCTGGAATATTTGGACACCACAGGTCTTTCCCATTCACATGAGGTGGCCTGGCTTAACTTGGTTTGCCTTGGCCCATCAGCACAGCAGGGATACCTGCTTGAATGTCTTTAAACTGAGACAAGCTTGAGGAAGGTAGAGTCAAGTGGCTGTAAAGCGATGGATAAAGACATTGTTTCCTTAAATTCTTCACAATAAAAGTTCCTGGTTATTTTATTGCGTGAACGATTTTTATCATGAAGCAGCACAGTCCGAAGATGTTGAATTTTTCATAATTAACACGACTCCTGTACGGCTGAAAGCAAACATGAAACTGTAAAATAAAGCAGATACGTGAAAGTTAAAAAACAAGGATGCTGGAGAGAAACTAAAATTCAAACCACAGAGATTCAGTTAGAAGATGAAGAAAGTACTGAGAGACTTAAAAACATGTTTCTTTCTGCTCTGCTGCACAGACATGAGTTGAGTCTCACAACACACACTTGTTAAGGTCAATTGTCAGGTGTTGTGTGCTAGACATCATTGCAGCCCGGCTTGGAAGCGAATCAGGCTTGCTTTGGCCCCACTTCACATAAGATCCATTTTGGGCGTGATTCGGCATAGCTCGGCATGTTAAAAGTGGTGATGAAAATGCAAAACACATGCAAATGCATGGTTTGACTCAGCATGACCACAAGTGCCAATGGAAAAACCCCAAGAGTAACTTTTTGTGTCACAGGTCATCAGGCCACGAGTCATGCCAAACCCTGCACTTTATATTTATTGCTCTACAGTTTCTATTCTTATTTTAGTCTTGTCATTTCTGAACAATCTCTTGCAAAATAATTTCCAAGGGGATTATACAGTTGTATCTTATTTTTACTGGTCCACGTGTTTCTTTTCACCCTGAGCAGTTTAAATCTGAGTTCTCCTCTGTTACAGGCCCTCCAGCTGACCTCCGGGCTGCGTCCTGGCCGTGGGGCTTTGTTGTTGGTGGGCCAGCTGAGCAGGCGTGTATGTGAGTGAGAGGTAATGAAGTCCAGTATGAGGCAGTGGCGGAGGCTGGTGCTGGTGGGAATGCTGGCCTGGGTTCTCCTCTTCCTCGCCCTCCTCTCTTACTTCCTGGATGCTCGTGTGAATGAGCCACTGACCTCTGCTGGCTCTTTACTCTCCCAGCACCCTGACACCCGTCGCCTGGCTTCCATACAGGCCTCCCATCAACAGCACACCAACCTCGGCTCCCGACCTGAACTAGCTTCCGCCTTGACCACAGCCTACCCCAGAGATGAGCCGGAGCCCTCTGCCAGCTCCACGACCCCAGAGTTCAGCCTGGAGGTGAGCCACAGCCCCAACAGTGCTCCCTATGGCATCTACGGTGGCCCAGAGGCCAGCCACCAGGACTACCTGGACCCACAGAGCCTGGCTGCCTGGTCCTCCTTTGGTACTGAGAATGTGGGTTCTCACTCAGATGCTGCAGTCCAGAGTCGTGAGAGAACTTCCCAGACCACAGAGTACCAGAACCACGCCAGCACCACACGCTACCATGGTGGAGAGGAGGAAGACGACGAAGATGAGAGGGAAAATGATGAAGAACTGGGAAACAGGATGAGGACTACAGCAGGCAGGAGGGGTGGCGGTGACTCTTCTGATCTGGAGGAATATTACTTCTCCAAGTCGGCCTCTGTGGTGCAGCGGCTGTGGCGGGGCCGCGTGTCTGCCGGCATGCTCAGTCCTCGGCTGCAGCGTGCCATGAAGGACTACGTCAGTGCCAACAAACATCACGTTTCATACAAGGGCCATCGGAGGGCCGCCCAGAGTGCGAAGGAGCTGCTGTGTCAAATGAAAGCCCAGGCTCGGCTGAGGACAGTGGACGGCTCAGAGCAGCCCTTCTCCTCACTCGGTTGGGCTCGTCTTGTGCCATCTCTTCCCCTGGAGCAGCTGAACAGACGGCAGGACCAGAGCGGCTTCAAGACCTGTGCAGTGGTCACCTCAGCTGGAGCCATCCTGCGTTCAGGACTGGGCAAAGAGATCGGTGAGTAGAGAAAGAAAAGATTCTGATTAAGGGGCAACAAGGAGCCACAGGGCTGTGCCAAATCTATTAATACCTTTTTGGTACCATCTGATTTGATTTCAAGGAGAATCCGACCCAGTGGCAGGTGGGTGTTCTCCGTTGTTTATGTAGGACATATAGAGCCATCAGTATTAAATTGACACTGTTTCATAATTGGGCTGCACAATGAATCGCAGTTGCAATAAAACTGCAGTATGGCCAAGTGAAATAATCAAATCTCAGAACCAGGACCCAATCGCAATTTTTTGAAAAAGTAAAGCATTATAATGAGGTACTGCTGTGCTGCATAGATAACCTGCCCTGAAAATCTTCATCTTCTCCAGATAAAAGAAAACATTTGTTTGGTATAGATCTCGATAAATATCACATCACCATTTTAATAGTTTCTTTTTCAGTGAGCATGAACATTTAAATGCAAAACTGATCATTTTCACTAATTGTATCACGTATCACATTTTCAGTTTCAGTCAGAGTAATCACAAAATGAATTTTTTACCAAATCGTCCAGCTCTATTTTATAACCAGTTAAAAACTCCTTGTAGTAGCTTTAATTCATATTCCTGCTCGTGTTTATTCAACATTTCACTTTTGAGATTTCTGGTTTCCTTTGTTTCAGGCAGTGCAGGATTTATACAGAAAGACTCATACAAAAATAATCAGCTCTCCATCTGTACTCTCTTTTTTTCTCATTATGTCGCTCTGCTCAGGATGTTTTACCAACCCAAAACGTCAGTATTTGACATCCTGAAAATGAGACCCAACAATCAATCTTTCTATTGCCTTCACAAGCAGCAACTGAAAAATCCTACTTATTCTGCCTTTAAATGAAAAAAGAAAGGTGTTTGTGGAAAAAGCATGTTTATATTCCTAAAAGCAAGGTTTGGGGAAAAAAAAATATTGTTATTGTTGTTGTTGTTGTACTAGTACCAAGAGTCTGGCATTTTCTTTGATGCATTTGTATCAAAAACAGAAAAATAATACCCAGCCCTGCAGTTGACAGAACAAAAGATAAAGGATGACACACTGCAGCCGAAGGTATAAGCTCAAAGACCAAGGTTTGAAAATATGCTGTTTGTGCTCAGACCAGGTCTGCTATACTTTACCTGGAGGCTGCAATATTCATACAGCCCACAGTACAGAAGTGTCAGACAGAACAAACAACATATTGATGATTCTGATGTTAGTTGAGCCCTTCCAATTGTGTTCCTGTCATGAACCTAAGTGTGTTTACATCCACCTGTTCTTATGTGTATTTTCAATTTGCTGAGTGGAAATGCTGTTAAAAAACTTTTTTTTTAATACTTGGCTGAGATGGAAAAGTTGGTGCATCGATAAAAGCAAAATGGAACAGTGCAACTGAAACTTGGCTAATTAAAGCTACTACAATTTAATTCTGATACCTCTACATAAGCCAAAGGAGATCATCAGCAAGAGGATAGTTCTTGTTCAGGTTTGCCACCCTGCTGATTCTCCTTGAAATCGATTGAAAGGATTTGCAGCGTGCAGAACGTGAGCGCCTATATTAACATTTTCCCAAGCAAAATTATGTTAGCCAGTTAAAAAAGCAGGAGTTTTTCTTTAGACAATTTTATTTTTGATGTTATATTTTGTCGTTGTGGTGGAGGAAACACTACCATGTTTGTTCACTGGGGCCTCCAAAGTCAACACACAATGAAACAAACATAAACACCAGATTTCCATCATGTTTTCCACTGTTTGACTGGTGGAGAATTAATGATGCCACCTGTTTTGTCTTTATGAGCTCAACTGCTGATATTCACGTAACAATAGTGGATTAAAATGGACATTCAAGATGCAGTTATTAATTGAGTTTTATTGCCAGGTCATCAAATTAGTGATGTTTGGGAAATGAGACTGAATATATCTGCGTTTGGGCCTGTGTTTGGTCAAAGTCACAGGCTAGAAGGAGCAGAAGTCTGGTTTTCTGTCAGACCACATTATGCTTAAAGGTTATTATGGAAGTTTTGCCCAATGATACCAAAAATAAACTGCCTACCCCAGCTTTAATTCACATTTTCTTTTGCTGATTTCCGGAAAGTCAGTATAACTTTGCCCTAAATTTGGATTGAAACATGACAAGTCTCGGTAGAGGAAACACCCATGTGGTCATTGAAGTCAAACAGCTTCTCCACTGAAGCATGAATGTTTAAGCAAATTTTATACTAAGCTTTCAGAGCTCTCTTAGATTAAATTCATAACTGAGTAATGGAAGAAAGTTCGAGACTGTCTATCATGATAAGAATCCAAGCATGAATTTACTGGGTATCTGTCGTGGCATTAAATTTGGATAATAAGTGGAAAAGTAGAAATTTTGGCTTGTTGATGTATCTAAGGAAAAGCTCAAGTGGTGATTAAAATAATTCAGAATTTAAGCTCTTGAGGCAAGTAAAATTCATGGTAAATTTGAATAGATATCTGATAATCAATATTTGAGATCCTTTGTCATGAACAAAATTACCAGAAATTGAATATTGATGAAATGGTGATCTTTATTTGAGATGAGGTATTACTAGAAACAAAAGCCTCAAAGGGAGAGCTCACCCCAACATCAAATACACACATTTTTCTTATTTCCTGTTGTGCTATTTATACATCTAGATCGTGTTTGTGTGAGCTGCAGAGTTTCAGGGATGTCTGCTGTAGAGATGTTTGTATTCTCCCCAGTAAAGTGAAATAAAGAAAATAGCTCCTACATGAAACTGCTCAAAACATGGTCTGTGGATTATCCTGAGTAACCGGGTCATAATTTCTGAAAAGAGTTTTTCAACTGTATTTTTTGGCAATTTGAGCACCACAAACTGAGTGCCATCTAGTTCTATTATATGTTGAGAGAAGGCAGACATCCTTACAGCTGATAACTCTGCAACTCACCAAAACAACCTAGATGAATAAATACCATCACAGGTAATAGGAATATAAATACTGTATGTATTTTTGGTTTTGGGGTAACTGTCCCTTTAATTTGCCCTGTTTGCTGTTATTGTTATTTTTTTGCTGGTGACAGTTAACACAAACTCCACACTCTTAAATCCGTTTCCTATCCAAACACTTTCCTCACTTTCACCTTCCTAATAAAGTTTTTTATTGTAAGACTCCTGCAAGAAGTGTTGAGTTTCATTAGGAGCAGCTGAGCATCATGAAAACACAACAAAGCAGAGCCCGAGTGCAGTAGAGCTGCAGTTGAATAGTGCAGGTATAACAAGATTACTAAGAGCCATGTTAAGACATTTACTTTGCTGGCCAACAACTCCAGATGAACATAAGTGACTCAGGTATTAGTTCAAAATACTAGTGACTAAACGGCACATATACTGTAAGTCAACATCATGTTTTCTAAGTCAAACATTTAGCTTGATCTCCTCTGCTTTGAGCAGAGTTGCATGCCAACATGCGGAATTCGAAAGGTCAACAAATATCCATTTGGATCAGCGATGATTGGCTCCAGTTTTCGCACGGCATTTGCTGATTAACTTGTCAAGCCGACTGTGAGCAGGGTTGAGTGTGTGCCTAGTAGGCTATACGTCTTTGTGTTTGAATGTGTGTGCTCTTGGTTTAGAGAGTTTGGCAGCTCTTTGGTTAGTGGGGAGAGTGTGAAGTCAGTGACAGATGGCTCACTCTAAAAAAACAGGACCCCCTCTGGTAACCAATCAGGCTTCTTCACATCACGTATAGCTTCCTTGCATTTCTTTGTAAATTCAGCTGCTCAGAGCAATCAAAAGCTTTAATATGAGGAGCTTTGGCTTTAAGCATTATACTTCTATAATATGTCTATGTGCTGATAACACTCTATAGACACTAGCTGTCCCAGATAATATTTTCTCAGACTGGCGGAACATCAGATGCATGCAGGTGATTCAAATCTGCATTTGCATTTGACCTTGTGGTCACAGTGGAAATAACTTGTGGTGCTGTGTCAGTGAAAACGTCAACGCTGCAGCCTTTCAACACTGAATCCCTCACTCGCGTAAAGATGTGTTCAAGTTCAATGAGTGTGTGTTGTTATGATTATTTCATTGATAAATTGGATAAGAATTACTTTTGTTTTTATTAAAGAGAAAAAGTAAAGAGAAAATTTTAGGAAAATCAACATATTTATTGCCTAGGGGTATCTGCCAGAACCACACCAACTCCCCTGCATATACCTGCTGTACTGGATTGGTGCATTTTAGGCTTCAATTGCGACTTATACGGCCTGATATTTTGCTCTCTGGGGTATTTTATGCATCACTGTGAGGGCTGTATATGTGCATGTGTGACTATCATGATACTCAGGCTTTTACAAATTGACTGCTGCATTTTATTTTCTGTGGTTATTTTCTTGAGTAGACATCATAACTAACAATGATATTATGGTCTTAACTAGCCATTAAACATAGCTAGCTCTATCTCAGCTAGCAATCATATTGATTTATATTAAATGCTAATGTTAACGTTTCCTTTTTTTTTGGTAACGTTGCTCTGTGGACTGGATGGTTTCTGCTGAGATGCTGAAGCAGTGATGTCTTGCTACTGTGGTAGGCTAATTCAGTTACAACAAACACTGACTGTCCAGAGTTTTTTTTGAAATGATCCCAAACTTTGGATGCTTTGTCATTTTCTCATTTGCCTGTCTCTTCTCTTTGCCCCTCGATATCTTCTTTCTCTTTTTCCATTTTGCAATATGTGCCATCATATCACATCTTCTTCATGTCAAATGTGGACAGCATAAGCATATTGAGGGATTCTCCACTTGCACAATGTAGCCGGACACATACCTGTGTTATGAGTTGGATGTTTACTTCCTGTCAATGCTATAGTAATTTAATCGCTACCCACCAAGCTACCGTTCACAGTTAACTTGGTACATATTGTTAATAGTATTTACCTTTCATTTTGTATATAGTGTAGCATTTTGATACCTCAGTGTGTCTAACTGTTAGCAAAGTTAGCTAGCTAGTTAGCATAGTCATCTTTATTTAAACTTGACAGAAACAAAATAAAAGGCGTCTTGGATCATCTTTCCACCACTCCAACAACCACCAACACATGTTCAGCCGAAATAAACCCTTAATTCACCGTGTTAAATGTGAAAATATTCCTGCTTTAGTTGCCCTTTCTCCCTGCTGCATCTCTGATGTCTGACTGCCCTCTCACTCGTCTCCCAGTGATATTTTCACATCTGAAGCTGTGAATTTAGGGGTTATTTTGACCAAACCAGAGATGTTTTCAATGAGTTTGACTCTATTTCTGTCAAGTTTGAACGAAGATGACAATGCAAGCTAGCTAGCTAGCATTGCTAACAGTTATCTAAGACATTGAGGTATCAAAATGCTCAAAAACACCGTCTGCCAAACAAATGGTAAACACTAATAAGCAAGCTAACAGTGATTTTTGATCCTTAAGTTAATTGCTTCACTTTTCACAAGTTTGTAGGCAAACTACTGTAGTGTAGTGTAATCACACTACATAGTACAAGTAGAGATTAATCATCCATGTGAAATTTGGTGCATTGTGTGTAATTATTAAACAAAACTTTGATGCAAAGAATTTGCATGAATGATTTTTAGTGATCAAGTGAGTACAGAGTGGCCGACTTCAGTTTTGGGCTCCAGGCCTCGGATTTAAACTCTGCAGGTGCTTCTAAATCTCTGTTGATGTATCATCATCCCCTCATGTCTGTTTTTAGTCTCCAGCCAGTAATGTGACCCATATGCACATACTCAAAACCAAAGGAAGTGAATCTGTTCAAATAGGAAAGGAAGTGATGCAATTGTGGTTCTGAACAGACACTGTTTAAAAAAAAAAAAAAAAAAAAGCCTCACATTTGCGATCAGAGAGTCGTTACTGGAATATAGGAAAGTTGTCGAATGAAAAATTGTAATTCATAACCATTTATTTTCTGAGGGCAAGTCACACACATCTTCATGTCAGACAGCAGCAGGGTATTGGTTCAGTGTGTCATCATCATGGTAATCAGGTCTTAAAAGAAGGTTTTGCTTGACAGGGGACTTAGTAGCTTGACGAATGAGATAAAGGTTATAGAGATGATTAATTATGGAGCAGCCTTACAGCGTTGGAAAATCTTGACTTTGTTACATTAATTCTCAGGCTCAGCTTCAACAGGAAATCAAACTGCATCGATCTACTTCTACTTCTTCTCACCGGGCTGTCCTTCCCAAAAGACAGCGCTGCATCAGAACCTAAAAAACATTATGCAGCTGTGAATTGTGACAAAGATGAATGTGGAAATCATTCTGTGCCAATTGCGGGTGACATTTAGATTATCTGGTTTCTCTGTGGCTGCGGCATCAAGTCCATACTGTTAATCTGTGGTTTTGGGTTTGTTTACTTTAGCTTCCCGTGTGTGTGTGTGTGTGTGTGTGTGTGTATGATGTGTGGCTGCCATCAAGTGGTGAACAGGATGAACTACATCTCCAGTCCAACATAGGATGGAGGGGAAAAAAAACAGAATTATTCAATGAAATGCCCTGCAACAGATATTGTCTTTGTGAAGTTTGTATTGTTTATTGTTTCTGACACAAGTTTTGACTTTTATGGTCATTTTGAGATGTTTGAAGGATCCCCAACCTGATATTTACTCAACAACACCACAGTCTGTGCTGGTGAAGCCTCTGTCTACTCTCCATTTTGCTAAATTTGGCTCATGATTTTGTGTGTGTGTGCAAATGCTACTAATGTGTATTGTGGTCTTTTAAACTGTGATATAGTTGTAGAGAATTTTTAACATTTCTGATTTGGTGCCCCCCAGTGGTAGTATTGAAAAAGAAACAGTTATAGCTGCCAGCAGATGTAACCTGGGAACACTGAGATATAAAAGTTTAAAAGCAACACGTCACTGTGATTGTGTTCTTTTCCTACAGCAAAAGAAAGATGACATGATGAGAGTAATTTAGTCAATGCTATAAGCACATAAATCTTAGAGTGACATTAAACTGTGACCAGATGTTATTTTTCTTTTTTCCATCCATGGTGTTGATTGTCATGCTGCTCTGCCTTTAGTTTTCACATACTACTTACATGCAGACTGCAGCAACAAAATAGCCTTGATGTCGTGTTATATCAGAAAAATATTACTGTCAAAATGGTGAATTTTATTGCAATTTTGGAAGTGGACTACTTTATAGCTAGAACCTAAAAAATGCCTGACACCTTGAAATCATGTCCTGACATTTTAAGAGGCTGAAAAAAAGCAAATGTTTAGAATTTTTCCCTGAAAAATAGCCTGAAGGATTACCTAAGAATTGATCATGACAATTGTTGTCAATTTCTTTTGATCATCTAATTGAATGACCTACAGATTGACTCGGCATTTCAGCTGCATAATCTTTGTTTGCACTGCACATCTCTTAACTAAGTTGCAAAGTGTGTCCCAGGGAAGAAATACAAGCAATAACAACTGAGTCACTGAGCGCATTAAACAGAAATAGAACAAGGAAAATTAAATGATAAATAAATTGAAAAGATAAAATGAAACTGTAAAACCTGAACATGTGGGAAAACAGCTTTCAATGAAATGTTTTCATATGAGAGTGTGAGAGTAAAGAGCTAAGATGTGTGTCTCAGCACAATATCTCATTTGAAAAGGTTTAAAACGCTTCAACATCCTTAAAACAGCCAAGATGTGCGCAGATGGGC
>JAJHUR010101922.1:0-12352 GCA_027495735.1 Lutjanus campechanus | reverse complement strand
GCAGCTGACTTGATATTAGAACGCCTGATGTAATAGTATGCCATCAAACTGAGCTCAGCGGAATATAAATGTGATTCAAATACCCCGTTACACATTATTACAATGTATGTGCGCTATCCTCTCCCTGAAGTTATACTGTCACAACATGCAGCGAATATGAATACAAATACGAAGACTTTATTGTCCACAATGTGGAGATTTGCCTTCGGTTTCACCATATAACATGTCATAAGATATACAACTAATAAAATAACAATTCACTCATCATATTCATAAAAATACTTAAAATAAAAATACTAAAAATGGGGGAGTAATCAAAACTACTTGGTTAGGTTCAGGAAAAGATTATGACCTTTCACAGTGTTAGGAAGCCTTTCTGGTAATGACCATCAAAAGCCAATGAGTATTAGCCAATAACAGCACTGTAATAGTAGCTAATCACAACACAGCAGGGTGGGACTAAACGGACCAGTCTTGAGGTTAAAAAAAATTACGCTTATAACATATATTGGTTAATGTTAGCATCTGTTAGCATTTTCTAGCTAGCTTAAATCTCTTGAGGTTAGATAGGCCTGTTTCAGTGACAACAGTGACTCTACTGCACCATGCATGGTTTTCATTTATGGAATTTTTTTTCTGCTTAGAATTTTGGGTTTACATCCTTGGTTTCAAATAAAATTATTTATTTAATTTAATAAAAATGTTTTTACATTAATTACATTACGTAAATATTTGACTGAGCTCAACCTGATGTCATATGAGACTGACACTGAAATATTCTATTCCAGTATCTGAATAAATATTATTGCTATGAAAGAAATGCGTCTGATAAAATCTACTTACTACTAGAGAAGCTAAAATTGGTATTTTTTAAAATGCATTTTGTTTAAAAATTATCAGATCATTTAAAGGTTGAATAAGCTGCTGTTTGTAAATACATCAGAAAGATAGTCTTTGGGTTTGTTTGTTTTTTAGGAAAATACTGCATAGTACGCCTTTAATCCTGCACCCCCACAGCCACAGCAAATGTACCTCCTTTCAACAGGCCATTGACATACTGTACAAGAGATTGAGTAGGTTTTTACCTAACGTGTGTGTGTGTGTGCGTGTGTGTGTGTTGTCTTTGGACTGCAATGGAGGAGGGGAAGCACAAAAAGTCACAAAATGTCAAGCTGAAATGTCATTTTTCACAGCTGTTTGAGAGCCGAACATTCTGGGTGTTTGGGTCAATTCAGCAACCAAAAATAAAAAGAACTGCCGTGTCAAGCTCTGTGTCATGCAGTTTGTATACTGGAAATTGCAAGGACAGAATAATTACTCCTCTTTTTTTCTCTCTGGTTTTAGACATGGTTTAGAGTGAACAAATTAAGAACCTTGGAGCTTTTTGAACCATCCATGTTCAGTCTCAACTTCACTAGTAGCAAAGCTTTGATACTCTAATTCCCTCCAAATCAAAGAGGAAGAGAAAAAAAAGAGAAGGCTCATAATATGCTAATGAACAGAGATTTCCAGTTTACACTTAGTTGTATTAAAGAAACTTGAGTTGCCTTCAATATAAGATGTCAACCTTATGGATCAAAACAACAAACTAATTCCATCCAAACAGCCGGCCAATAATGAGATGAAAAGAAGCAAAGCAGAGACTGAACCTATTTGAGGTAACAGCAAATCAACAGTGCTGTTTTCAGCTTGACAGCAGGGCTGCTTCTGCTGCTGGGTCTCTACAGCAACCGCAGGGATGCTGTCACCACGGTAACCATTACCATAGATATAAAGAAGGAAACAGAGTGTTCTGTGCTTTTGTGACGTCTGTCCTGTCTGTCGTGTGTATCGCTCCGAAATACAGCTGTAACGACAAGGAGCGGTAATAAGGTGCTCTGATGTTATCAAAACAAACACTAAATCAATTTCACGCAACAACTTTCGTCTTTGCAAGCGAGCAGAGCACAAAATGAATTCATGTCATTTAATAAATACAGAGAAAATTTCACTGACAAGGATTTTATAGACTGAAAACGTCGGCTGATAAAATGAAGGAAACGGTGACAAAAAAAAAAAAGATTTGTTTTGGCAGTCTTTGGCTTCCAGTCAGAGTAAAGCATATGATCACAATCACCCTCAGCATCTGACACAAATCAGAGAACTTATGGTCGCATCAGTGCCCTGCATTTACACAGCTTATGATAAGAGGCAGCATTAGATGTTATTTTTAATGGCAGGATGAAAACGCATACGAGGGCTTAACACACTGTGGCAACAGTTCAAAGATAAATGATAAATTGACCCATAAATTGTTTATTAATCTGTCATAATAAAATTATTATAAGTGGGGATTTATGAGGATAAGCTGGCTGCATGAAAAAGGGGACAGAAACAAAACAGACAAAAACAAAATGTCTGCTTTCATTTGAATTGATTCCCTTAAAAAGAATCTGTTTTGTTTAAGTTTTAGAGGACATTAGGAAGGGTTAGTTGTGGTGAGCACAAAACTAATAAGAGTCGACTGTAGATTATATTTAGACCTCAGGCCCGATGGCCTTCTGTTTGATGTGAGAGGCCAGTGGGCTCAGCGGGGTTGCCCCCCTACTGAGCGACCTACATCAAAATAACCAACCCTCCATCCACAATACAGCAACCACACTCAATACTATATGAAATCACACTTTTCCCCACGAGCATTTTTACTGCCCCTGAGATTTTAGAAAACTGATTGAAACATGATGTCAAAATATGGAAGATGCATTAACATTAATAGTAAGATTTCACTGTTTTCCTTCCCAAAGATGTGGAAAATTCTCTGCTATGATGAAGCGGATCAACAATATTAACCCAACAGATGGACGACACCACATCAGCTCAAAACTGGACTCGGTCACTACCTTGATCTAGAGTGTGGGGCTGTACAATGAATATTAAAGTCCACCTCCAGTCATGTTTTAAACCATATATGCTCTGCAAGAAGTAATAAACTGTCTGATTTTGTTTTTTTTGCAAAATAAGTTCAAATACCTTGTTAAAATGGCTTACATGTAGCTCTACACCTTGCCTTTACTTAGTATTCAAGTCTTCATGAATATGCAAATATTCCCCAACCTCTCCACACGTCCCATATCCCCCAACCCCCACCCCCTCGCCTAAGTGACTGCACCTGGCTTCTCCTCTGTTTTGCTAGCTAATCACGGTAACAAGCTACATCTGGCTTCTCCTGCGGTCTGGGATTGGTTCCTCAAGTTTATGACATCATATTCCCAGCCTGACTGACTTCATTTTTGTGTTTTTGAGACTGCCCTAGCGAGAAATGATCAGACATGGTGTTCACTGCTTATTTCGCTTCTGATATGCCTTGTAACACATGAAAAACACCACATGGGCATGTTAACAAGGTTAAAAACGAGATTTTCACTGAACACTGTAAACAAGTTACACATAAAAAACATCTTACGGCATGCAACATGCACACAAACCGCATAAAATATATTCAGTTCAGCCCTTGTTTTAGCTTGAACAGCTGGTCAATTCTACATACTCTACCAAATAAAAGCAAAAAAATACCAATACCATATATACCAAGGCTGTGAGTCTCAGACAGAATGAGACCAGTTAGCATTAGAATCACAGGACATTATATTACGAGTAGCTGGACAGTGAAAGGGAAAAACTGACAAGCTATTAACATAGAAATGCAGCTCACGAAAAGTTCAACAAAATAAAAACTGCCCTTCAAGTGATTTAGGTCCATTTGAAGGGGAGCAGCACTGCTGGTGGTCAAAATAAATACAGGTGTCAAACAGCTAGTGGCAGATTATTATTACACTGCGTTCCAGACGTGTCAGAAAGTTGGCAGCAGAGTAATAATAATACCGCCTTATAGGCTGCTGGAAACCGCCAGGTGCCTAAAAGGGAGCAAACTAATACAGGGCAGTCTGTTGGGATATCTATTACTGCTTGGTTGGTATCTAGCTGCTTGGCAGACTGTTTTGCTTCTTATCAGGCATCTGGCATTGTCTGGCATTTTTTTGGCTGCCTGGCTGCTGCCTGCTCGGCTCCCGGGGAGGATTTAACACGTCTTTCTGCTGTCTCTTAGACTGATTATATTGTTAGTTGCTCAGTTAGTTGCCTAACTGCGGGGACCAGCCGTCGCAGTGTCATGTGTTGTGTCACCAGTGGTTGTCGTGCTTGCAGAAGGAGACGTGCCCGACAATCAGCAGCTGTGTAGGAGGCTGCTGTCTGACAGGCAACACAGAGGGAACAACAACCAGGTCGGCAGACTTGGGGAGTAATGGATTACATTAACGGCATTATGTGATCTGGATGCAGTAAAGAGGTAACTGTATTCCATGACAGTTACAGATAATATCAGTCTTATGAAACTCAGCTTGAACTGCTGATCAAAGGTGGCTCAAGATTCTGTTCCGGCATTGACTTTTTTACCTCAAAAGTTTTATTTGAGGACCACATTTTAGTGTACTGTTCAGCTATTATGTAAAAAGAGTTTGCAACCCAGCTACTTTTTTTATTTCCTGCTTGAAACCAGACCAAGCACCGCCCCAACTTGAATGTGTCACCCAGAACTATGTTACATGTATCACTGCTCTGATTGGCTGCAGGTGTATCCAGTTTGTGAAAATAGTTTGGCGATGCCGAGCTAGGTGCTGTCACTTCCCACACATTACACACACATTTTATATCCTCAAAATTGACTGACAGCCTCCCATACATTTATTACAATTAGTGACCTATTATATTTATACCAGGTAAGAGATAATTATTGCATCATAGTGAGAAACAACAGCCTTCACAGACTGAGTGTCATGACGTTAGATTGAGCTAAAGCAGTGGTGTCAAACGCACGGCTCGTGGGCCAGAACCGGCCTACTGAAGGGGTCCAATGTCAGCCCACTGTCTGACACTGACTTTCATTAATTCCAGACCAGAATACAGTTCTCTATAAAACAATGAATACTAGGGTTGCAAATTGCAAGCACTTTCTTTTATTGATTTGCTTTGGAGTTCTATTTATTCATTGATGCTATTTTAACTTAGAATGTTAATATGTCCCTGTTGGCTCATTTACAAATGTAAGCTGCAATATTTTGGAATATCTATAAACTTTTTTGTAATCTACATATTTTTTTGAGAACATGGTTTAACCTTTATGTATTTATCCATTCAATGCAAGCCTTTAGGGGATACATTTAAGATTGTAATTATACAGAGTTTCATTTTTCCAACTCTGTTTTGAATAGTGCAGCCTATTTAAAAAGCAGTTGGTATTTTTGTCTTTTTTTTTCACGTGAAAAATGTGATTGGTTGCAGACTAACAACCACAGTTTATATTTAACAGCTTCTCATCGACACAAACTGTTTGCCAGATGAAGGTCTAGTACCGAAATGTCACAAATTGCAAGTTTGACAATCCAAACAACAATTCTTTGTTCTAAATAATAAAGAAGTAAAATACAGTACTGTTCTTTGGTTTATAAAAACAAAAATGTTTTGTGCATATATAATTTAGATCCACTGTGATCTATATATTGTAATGTACATGTAATTACAGTAGACTGAGTGTGGAAAAAACAAGCCATTGTTGAAATTGCATTTAGTTTTCTTAAAGGTTAACAGTGTAACATTAGGAAGGAGAAATTAAAGTCCTGTGTCTTTTGTTGCTTTTGAACAGGGTTCTGCAACCTGTGGCTCCGGAGCCACATGTGGCGCTTTTGTCCCTCTCCAGTGGCTTTGACAAAAAAGATTAAACAGAAATAAATAATGTTTTTGTTTTGTTTTGGTTTTTTTTAATTTATCATGGCCTAAAGTGATCGTTAGATTCTCCAATTGTAAAAATGTGTAGCCTACACACTTACTTCTTTTTAGGCCCAAAATGGCTCTTTTGACAGTAAAGGTCACAGACCCCTGACTTAGAACATGCTGTTTTTATCCACATGGGCTGCAGGTTCTCTCCCACGGAGTCCGACATTTCACTGCTACATGCCACTAAATCCTACACACTGGTCCTCAGGCTGTTCACCTGTTCATATTGTGAATGTCTTGGTTGTTATTTATAGGTTATCATGCAATGGTTTCACTGGTCTGGCCCACTTGAGATCAAATCGGGCAGCAAGTGACCCATGAACTAAAATGAGTTTGACACCCCTGACCTAAAGTCTGCTAATCCACTCCACACAAAGTGTTGTTTTTTGGGTTTTTTTGGCCAGCAAAAGCGAATTAGAACAGACTGTTGCACCCTTCAATTTTTGTATTAGACTTTGTATTAATATGCTTGGATAATAAGAAATGATGCGCACCAGTACACATAAATTAAACCGGAGTAGCTGCGAACAACCTGCATGTCTAAGTGAGGTCTACTTTTAAAAGTCAGTTGAATTACTGTCTAAGCACACACACACCCTACACACACTTTTACCACCAGATCTGAGAAGTTCAGCACAGTTACACAGACACACACGAGAAGGTAAAATATCGGTAAGGCAATAAGGATGCAGTCATGCAATAATTAAGACAAACACACACAGGCAGGCAGAAGGCAGCATGGCGCCTCATCTGTGCTGCTCTGTCGCAGAGTCCCATGTGACTGGCTGACACAGTCATGTGACAGCTCTGGGGCACTCAGTAGGTCAGCCAGTCTAGCATAAACAGAACTGGGGAGACATCCTGGGCTGCTCGTATGTGTGTGTGTGTGCACGTAAACACACACACACACACACACACACACACACAAACTCAAAGACCTTAATTGACACGTGCACACCCAACGCACTCACACAAGCCAGCAGACATTTATTCTGAGGCGTAGAAGAAGACTTGAGTCGGGCACTCACAAACACTCAGACAGACTCACATTTTCGGTGGCAAAAATAGACTCATACTGGCACACACACTCTATCTCCACTTTCTCCCTTCATATGCAGATAAAAACAGACACGTACACAAAACACCACTCTATCGCCACTTATTACGGTCTTCCCATCTGTCTCACACACACACATTGTACAGTACATAAGACCACAGCGGCATCATGACTGTACAGAATGCTTAAGTCACACCTCTGGGCCACTATGGGATCTAACTTCGGAAAAAATATGAACTGTAACTGTAGAATGTTGGTATTTGCAATAATTTGCAATTGCCGCATGATTTGTGATATTCGAGGTATGATAATTTTTACATCATTATTCTTTAAAACCATATTAAAGTGACTATGGTGTGATTTTTTTAGCAGGAATCTATACCATAATCTGATTTGCAGGACAGGACGTGCCTGCCTCACAACAAGTTTTTTGACACATATTTTGTCTTAAACAATTATTGCACCTCCTGCAATTTGAAAATTGCAGAAAGCCATACTGTGATTTTGATTACATTTCGATTAATTGTGCAACCCTATATTTAAAGTCCTACTGATCCTACTTTTAAAGCATGTTTCAAATTGTGCAATTAGTCTGAAATGTGTCTCAAAAAATACTTTGGATTAAGTTAAAACCTTTCGGGAGAATAGAGAGATGAAATGCAGAGACGTTAGGGTCGCGACGCCTATTAATGGACAGGCAGTAGCAACAGCAGCTCTGGGAAGCTCCTACCAAAAAAACAGTCGGGAAGCTTGACGTGAACGTTATTGAAAGTAAAATCTCCGATCTCCAGCAGGGTTGTAGATTAGTTGTAGCTGTGTGCAGACAAGCTCAGACTGAGCTGGGGCTGAGAAGCAGAGAGGCGACAGATTCTGTATCCATTCCTAAACACTTCTCAACACCCTCCCAGCTGGCTGCGGCTCGCGCTGCAGCCATGTTCAACAACATCCCATCTGCCCAGTGTTGTAGCTGCTGTGTGCAGGGGGGCTATTTTCAGGTGGCCACCTGAAACACTACTCGACGGTCGGTAGGAGGATGTTCACCAATCGTAGCCATCACCAGCCTTTTGGCAGCTTTTCAGTCATTTTGTCTGATTGTTGATATCTGACACACGGGTCCAACAGCATTAAAAGCACCGCAGATGGACATTTAATAGACCATATACACTACACAGTCTGTTGTAATATTCAAATATGATTGTGAAGAAAATAAAAGTGACCTTTCCTTTTACACACACTATTTGCTATTTTTGAGCCAAATAAGCAAGACTATGTAACTTTGGAAAGAAGAAACAACATAATCTTCCTCGTCCAGTTCAACACACTCAATGGTTTTCCATCCAACAGCCTAACTTGACCATGACCAGCCTCGTAACGTCAATTTTCACACATACAGTACCAGTCAAAAGTTTGGACACATCTTCTCATTCAATGTTTTTTCTTCATTATTTTTTATTTTTGGAATAATGCAGTGAGCAAAAATGTGAAAACAAGTCAAAATGTTTTATATTTTAGATTCTTAAAAGGCAAAAAGACCCTTGCATACTGTATTGCACACTGCATTTTAAAAAAAATAAAGAAAAAACAAAATGGCGAATAAAGAGTGAACTTTCTATAAAATCTTCACAATGAAAGTCCTGTGTTGTTGCTTACAAAAGCTTTCATTATGAAGCAGCAAATGTTTTTAGTTTTCATCAGCAGTAACTTGACACAACTTCTATATGGCTCATAGTGAACACAAGTCAAAAACAACAGCTACCTCAACATAAAAACAGCGACACAAGAGAGAAAGTAAACTTCAAACCACAGAGACTAACTTAAGAACTGAAAGTTGAACACTCAGTCAGAGACTCTTTCAGAAACGTCTTTCTTTCTGCTCTCCTGCACAGACATGAGCTGAGTCTCACAACACTAGCTTGTTTGAGGGGGAGAAGGGGGGGGGGGGGGGGGGTCGTCACAGGTTGGCGAGACATCACCGCAGCCTGCTCGGAGGCGGGTCAGGCTTGCTTTGGCCCCACTCCAGAGTTGGTCCACCTCGAGTGCGACTCTGCACAACTCGGTGCAATAAAAGTGGCAATGGAAATGTGGCATGGTTTGACGAAAAGCCCCATTTGCTGACTTGAAACTTTTTTTTTTACCAGTGCTCATGTTATGGCATGTTTTAGCATTGACTAAGATCCCATAATTGACCCTTCCTTCGTCCCCTTTTCACTCTCTGCACCAGCAACAGTTGAGCAAGCTTGATACCTGTGTCAACTTTCTCCTTTCCTTTGCTTAGATATATTATATGCAAGGTCTCCTCACAAGCACGGGCCATGGCCCTGCTGAGAAGTTGGACAATCAGAATAAAGCAGGCTTTTATGGAAAGAGACAGGAGCTAAATGGCCTGTTGCAGACAGAGGCAGAACAGAGTGGCTGCATAAAGGGCCCGTATAAAATAAATACGTTTTTGAACTGAGAATCCTTTAAAGCTCCTCTGGTGGATGAAAATACCGAGCTGGAAATGAACGTAATAGGTCACCTTTAAGGCAAGAAGAGGACAAAAAGATCCAAAAGTGTGCAGAATAATGGAAGGTTGGAGCATCTACAGTTTTGTGACAGCAGCTGTTGAAGGTACGGTTTCAGAACAAGGTAGTTAAGTGGCTTGTGCAGAGACTGTTTTGTCACCTTTCAGATATTAATTTACTTTTAATCAAAACATGGTTTGTGCAGTTTTAAAGGCTACCGTGGTATGAAAATAGGAAAATACAGCTACCGGCTGACTTCTATTGCAGGCAGTATTATCGGCTATATCAGCATGAACTTGTAATATTAATATTAAGTCAAGTTCCACTAACCTTAAGTCAGTTCAAATCCATATGTTACACACACACACAAAGCTGCCTCCACCCCAAGGGGAGAGTGAGATTAAAAAAAAAAAAAAAAAAAAAAAAGTTGGCTGGAAGTTTGAAGCTGTCTGGGGTCTTTCAGTTTAATATTTTATTATACAGTTGCCTTGTACTTTTTTCCTCCTCGTATCTTAAAAGATTCAGAAAGCTCAACAACCCCAAAATACCAACCAACACAGACAGAAACAACCATAATTCAAGCCCCAATGCTTGTTGCTATTCATTGGTTTGGAGGCCCCCGAACCGCTGCCTGCCAGTGTGATCGCCTATAATCCTTGACACCGTGGGTGTCTTCACACTTGCTGCCCTGAGCATATTCCCCCAGCGGGAGGAGCTGGATGGTGTTGAAAGCGTTTGGAGGAAGCAAAAACAATTCTTGCATCTTATTCAAATGGGGGTCTGGCCCACAGAGCAGGGAGATTATGGCACTGTGACCCTGGACACGAGCCTGCAGGCACACTGCAGGGAGGTCAGAGGAGACGCTTAAGTTCATCTTCTTTATGGTCTTTATGGAGTGTGATGTTACGGTTTGGAGTCTGGGATCATGGGACACCGTCACCTTTGCTCCACCGCTGGGACTATACCGGATGTTTTCCGCTCCTTTCAAGAGACTGAGCCTAAACCTCTACTTTCTCTCCATGAGGCTCACTCGTAACAAGCCTTCCAACTCCGATTCACCAGATTCTCTTAACTGTGAAAACGTATTAATCGCTCGTTTCAACTTGATGAATGCCACCTGTTCATGAGCAGGTGTGCCTTTTTGAGTTTTGATCATGAGCACAATAAACAGCTGATCAAAGCTCTGTTTGTAGGCAGAAATATTGATATACTGCAAAGGAAATAGAGTGTAAGAGTTTGACATAACATGATTACCTGGACAGAATCCTGCATAAAGACCATGGAGCACCTGCTGGCAAGTAAGAGATTTTTCTGACAACTACAGAAAGTTTCCATCTACAGCCGTGCTTGCTGTTCTCTGAGACAATGCTGAAGGACAGTAGTGTTTTGAGACAAATGGTAACATTAGCATGATAACAACCTCACAATTACAATGATGACACGCTGGTGTTTAGATTAATATACATTTTATTATGGGGAAAATGGCTAAGTACAGTACAGCAACTTTGGGGGTGGGAGAAAGAATTTTGGTACCCAATTTTATAGCAGTCCATTTAATTGTTGCTGAGTTATTTCACTCAAAACTACAAATATAAATTTCATAGTAGTAGCACTTCGAGGAACAGTCAGAAACTCAAAGTAATTGTGATTCTGGGAACCATGAATGTTTGCACAAAATTTCACTGAAATCCATGTAATAGTTTGTCTAAGTTATAGTTACATATTTTTGTTTGATTCAACATATTTAAACTATTAGAATTCGTAAAGAAATTGGAAAGCAATAATAAATGTGTGGTCTGAGTTTGTCACGAAAGAGACAGTGCAATTAATCAGCCAGACAAATTTGAAAGATTTTTTTAAAAATCACTAAGTATATAAAATTGTCTCAGTGTCAAAAACCACCATGACTTGAAAACGACCTGAAACATGGACACTACATCAAGCTTTATTGGACATGTCCAGACATGTTTGATCCACCAGAGCCAGAGGACAGTGACAGGATTTTTTGTTGTGTGTCGGGATGTTGGAACTGAAGTGAGCTGAAGTGAACTGCTGGGCTGACTTGAACTTTTGAGTCGCTGAAGGTACATTCGTTATTGACCATTAGGGAGGGTGAGGGGAGCAGGGGGCAGTGGCGTTCGTGTGTCAGTTCGTGGGGCATGCTACACATTTCTCAGTCTTTTCACATGTTTTCAGCAGCTATGTTCTCTATATATGTTTAGAGGAAAAGCTCCTTTTTTCCTTTACATAAACTTTAAAGTCAAGTTAACTGTGGAGAAAGAAAGAAAATATCTATATGACCTCTATGACCTGGACTGGACCAACTGAAAATTGATGAATGCCACAAATTCTCTTAAATCAGATCTGTTTTTATGAGTGGTTCCCGCATGAAGCCCATTGTTCTTACTGCAGATTTTGATATTTCAGATATAACCAAAAGATTTGGGGGGAAAAAAGAGGCAATCTGTCACAGACAGAAATTATTTAGCCTATTTCCAGGCAAATCAACTCATGCGTGTGTCAACACACATACACACAAACACAAAGAGCAGAAGGTCGGCTCCTCTGCGTCATAAGCTTTCACTTTTATCATTCCATTATTAATTTACCATGTGAGGCACATCCATTTTGAATTTCATTTTCTTATACAACCGCTAAAAAGCCCCCTTCGCGCACAATACCGCACAGCAGTATCATCCTCTCTTCGTCATGGAAATTCTGTTGCTCACACTGCTGTGGAGAATGGGAGCAGCAAAGGTCAATTGATTCTCTCTGTTATCTAATGTGTTCTAATCCGCTCCCTGAACACGTCTTCCTGTATGACACGAGGAGAGACACTGCACTGTGGACCACATGCATGAGGGTTTGGTACAGAAAGCAGGAAGCTAAAAGAATTTAAAAAAAGAAATGTAGGAGGTAGGGCTGGGCAATATATCGATATTATATCATACAGTATCATGACATAAGACTAGATGTCACTTAT
>JAJHUR010101921.1:4132-16519 GCA_027495735.1 Lutjanus campechanus | reverse complement strand
TGTTAAAAGAGAGAAAGAGGAAATATGAGAGAGAGAGAGAGAGAGAGAGAGAGAGAGAGAGAGAGAGAGAGAGACTGGGATCTTCATGGCCTGCAGAGTGAGGAAGAAAAAAGAGAATTCATCTTTATTTTAACACGGCTCTTTGGGAGTAACCCTAGCAGGACTTCCCCCCCGCTCTGCAGAGCTGATTACACATATTCTGGCTTTCTGTGGGGTTTGGACTGCGGGTTCCTATAGCAACCACGAGAAGCAGACAGTATGGAGGAGACTTGCTTGCCATGCGCCTTAACATTTTTACCTCTTGAACCATCAAACAGCATTTTGGAAGAAGCGATGTGCTGCCAAGTGTCTTCTGCTGCTCAGTGTTTCTTTGTCAGACTGTAAAATCCAACCAGCACAGAGCTGAAAAGAAGATAACACAAACACACACGCACACATTCAGGATTTATTTTTATATGTGATATAATGATGCCATCATTTAAGTGACATGAACAATATTAATTAAGGTGACATATAACAACAGATTTTCTGTTTATGTGTAACAGCAGCCTGAAGCTCTGCTGGCTGCTCTGGAGTCTGTACTCACATGTATAATAGAACGAGACAGAGCACAGAGAGGTAAAGTCCCACCGCTCCCACCACCACGGGACCTTATTCTGGGAAGAAATATGAACAGTAGTCAACGGTGAGAGAAAAATATATCTTTGATCCCATTTGAATTGTGCCACGTATCACACACACGAGCCCTTTTCTCGATCTGTGTTCTTCTCTGTTCTTGTGTTCTTGAGAAACATCATCAGTCTCAGTCCAGGTACTGTTCCAATTCAAAAGTTTGCATCTCACCAAGTAAAGTCAAATACCCGGATGTGTTCTTGCGCCGCCCGTTTTATCGAGGATGCATCGGATGGTGACTTGTGTGTACTTGGGGCAGCCGCGTATCCCAGAATGCATTTCGTAGCAACAACAGCGGAGGAAAAGATCACAAGTGTTGAAATACGACTGTTTTAGTATCATGAAATGTAGTTTTAAGATCATTTTATGCAAGAAAGTACATGTTAAAACTTAAAATCTGTTGTCAATTCATCACAATAGCGCGTAGTTTAAAATTTGCTCCGAAGTTTTCGGAGATGTGTCATCCGGTTAACGGGACGTCAGTGATGTCATCAAGTACGTTAGCGTCCCAATTGCAGAATGACCGTCCTGCGTCCTCCCGTCCTCGAGAGACTGTACTCCCGGACTGAACTTGCTAAGTCCGAACTTGGCAAACTTGGTATTGAGAAACGGCTATGATGTCTGTCGATTTAAAATATAATTCTACAAGTCAAGAAAGTCACAGTTTGTCATAAAACTGCTGAAATATAAGACTGTGAAGTTAAGATAAGTGAAGATAAATTACGCTCCCTGAAGTCGCATAAGTGACGTCATGATTTACTCTCTCCAAAAGCAAAACGTTAGCCACTGAAGCTACAAAGTCTTGCTCGTTTTTTCACTTCCTGTCTGGTAAAAGGACCAGGAGTCTCTGATAAATCACGTCAGCTAAGATAACCTTACAACAGACAGCGATGCAGGTGTTGTGCGAGACGAGACGTGTCGTTCACTGAGAGGTTTCACACAAAACTAAAATCCACTGGGTGTTAAATTAGACAGTTTACTGTCTTGGTGTGATCAGATCCATCACATTGTCTCCATGATGGGAAAGGGCATTGACATGTCAAGGAAATGTTCTGGACATGTTCCACCACCTTCTGTTCTGAATGATGTTGTTCTGTCACATCTGGATTACTGCCCAGTAATCTGGTCAAGTGCTGCTCGAAAACTCCTTAAAAGGCTTCAAACTGCTCAGAAACAGGAGCCAGATTAGTTCTTCGTTCTTCTCTCCGTGTCAATGTGTGTGTGTGTGTGTGTGTGTGTGTGTGTGAGAGAGATGTGTAATCGACTGTCCTGACTGTGGAGGCTCAACACATACTGTCATCTTGAAAAGTACATCCAGTTCTTTGGTGATAAACTAGTATAAAGTGTTTTTTGTCATGTGTGACACGTCAAGTGAGTCCTGGTCTTCTGGTGGCACTGGTTTGGAATAACCCTAACCCTGCATTAGACAGATTTAAAACAGATACTTCTTCAAAAAGTCACTAAAACTAAAATTGATGAATCGCATGTAAATTTTGCTACGGCAGCTCTGCAATGACTTTGTTAGTTTTATTTCTTTTTTATTTGGTGCAGCTTTGTTTGTTTACTCATCTTTTTAAATTAATTTTGGGCTGATATTGAATATTATTGTCTCATTGATACTGTGTGATTTTAAATTGATGTATTTTTTATTGTTGTTCAGTGTGTCGACCCCCGAGAAGACGAGCAGCCACTTGGTGGAAGCTCATGTGGATCCAAACAAAGAATAAAGAATAAATTGCAACATCAGCAAGCAGGTCAGGGCTGCAACCAAAGATGATTTTTATCATCAATTAATCTCCCGATTATTTTCACAATTAATCGTTTAGTCTATAAAATGTCAAAAAAATTGTGAATAAAGCTTCCAAGAGCCCAAATGTCTTCTTTTGTTCAACCAACAGCCCCAAACTCAAAGACTCTTGTTGATGTTTTTCTCTCAATTGACTAATTAATTAATCAACTAATTGTGTCTTGCTAACGTGCTCACAATGAAATTGCCAGCATTCTGATGTTTACCACATATATATAACGTTTATCATATTTATTATATTTTATTTTAGTCTGTTAGCATGCATAACGTTTGCTAAATAGCACAAAAGTACAAAATACAACTGAGGCTGATGGGAAATTTTGTTAGTTTTGCAGGTTTTGACCAAAATAAACCAAAATGTTGGACAAATCAAATATTGAACCTGGTGATGGTGCCATGTAAAATGTTGGAGGATTCATCCTCTGAGGATCATAAATCCATCCAATATTTGTTGAGACATTTTAATCAGGATCAGAGCCGCGGCTAAAAATACAGGCACACACCGCCAATACTGAAATCTGAGACGGCTGTGAAGCACAGAGTAAACAACAACACAGCAGAAGTCGGGAAAGTGAAAGTAACTTTTTAAAGGTTGGTTGAGAGCAAATAGCTGATGCGTGCAGGTAGATATCACACCTGTAACCACCGAGAGGAGACTGAGGCCACACACATCCACAAACTTTTCCACATCACTGAAGGACAAGAGCGGTCAGATGAAGATTGTTTTGAGAGATAAAAGCATGACATTTCTGCAGAACCTCCTCTTAAAGCTGAGATTTATAATCAAAGATTACGCTCAAATTCCCGACAACAGGCTTCAAGGAACGATCGCTGATGCGAGTGTAAACCAAAGGACCAGATCGCCCACAGAATTCACAGTTTAGGACTCTTATTAAGCTTCAGTCAGTGAGAACAGGTTTTGGTTTTTGAATTGGCACCAAACATGGTGACCTCACTGTGACGAAGAGACTGAACGCTGCAGACAGACGGTCACTGCGCCTGACTGTCGCCGGCCAAGAGCAGCAGCAACACCTAACTCCTCATACAAGCACAAGTTTTCACGTCAGTTTGTGTGCAGATTAAACAAAGTTAAAGCACAGCCAAGCTGACGATTCCTTGCTGAAAAAAATTAAATTAAATTAAAGGGATAGTTCACACAAAAATGAAAATTTAGTCCACAAAACACTGCTGGAGCTTCACAGGAAAACAGTGTTGAGGCTTTAGGACTCTTGGATTACAGCAGACGAGCAGTATGGAGGCATTTTATGATTTCTTTACAGTTATATTTGACATCTGAAAACTGGTCACCATTCACTTCTATTGTTTGGGAGATTCTGCAACACTGTTTTCCTGTTAAACTCCAGCAGTGTTTTGTGAACTAAAAAACTAAACCTGGCCTTCAACCGGCATGAGGGTGAGCAGATATTCACTGAATTTTCATTTTTGGGTGAACTATCCCTTTAAAGTACCTGGATGGTGCTGATGGTGGATGTCGGACATCATCCAGACGGTTGTTTGTGCCTGAGGGTTCACAAAAACCCATTAAAGGAGTGAAAATATTCTGATCATTATGTGAACATAAATCATCCTGTCGAAATCATTTCACATTTTTCAAACCGATCTAAAGTGATAAATTCAAGAAGTCAGAAAACAAAGACAAATCAATATTTCACAGCAAATATAGACGATTGAAAACACTCTGCAGTCCTGTGTATCCATATTAATGTATGGAATCCATATTTACATTCTCCACCTTACACAACTGCTCCCACAGAGTCCTTGACCCACATATAGACATTTTTTGGCCCTGAGGGGCCGAAGACTGAACGGTGAAGTGGGTCAATAGGCCCACTCCCACACACATTGTGTGTTCTTGTAAACCAGATGGCCAATTTGGTGCGAGCCAGAAGAAAATTAATCTCAACACATTTTGTCCCCCGTCTGATTGAATACAATCACCCTGCACCGAGCAGAATAAACACCCTGCAGCCTCCTGCAGTGCACAGTCAGCACGTCACACACACACACACACACACACACACACACACACACACACATGAACATGAAGCACACAGTATCCATATAATAAATCACAGGAGGAAACACTTTCATTGTCAGTGCAGCAACACAGACATTCACTTTGTGATGAAGTGTGTGTGTGTGTGTGTGTGTGTGTGTGTGTGTGTGTGTGTGTGTGTGTGTGTGTGTGTGTGTGTGTGTGTGTGTGTGTGTACTTACTTTTCTTAAACATGGATCATGCAACTTTACGTGCTTTAAAGGGATATTTCATGACTGAATTTTCATGTTTGGGTGAACTATCCCTTTAATGTAGCCAATGATCACATTTGTCAAGTCAAACTGGAAGTTTTCCACAAAAGCTCATTTACACGTGACTCTGTTAAATCTTTGATGTTCATCTGTGAACTGTGGCTTGTCTGTGTTTTAATCTGTTTTCTGTGGAGCTCTTTGCTAATCTGATGATGCTCGTCAAGTAGAAACACGGGACACGCTGATAATAAACAGAGCTGATTGTTAAAGGCGTTTGAAGAACATTAAAGTTCATATTTTTGTTCATAAACGTGATGAAATATGGGCGATAAACTATAAATATTAGCTTGTTGCATCACACTTTCAGGCTTATTATGAAGGGTTAGTTAAAATGACTGCAGAGGTGGAAGTAACAAATACTCAAGTTACTGTAGTTTTTTGGGATGTGTATATTTTCAAGTCTGTACTTTTACTCATACTTAAGTATGCATTACAACATGTAATCTAGGACATCATGAGAAGCTACAATGATGAGTCAAATTTGCAGAAAAGTGATGGTGATTGGACAAAAATTGCAAGATCGTGCAGAATTCATGGAGGTCGTTTCAGTTTGCACGAATCATCAGCAACATTAAAAAGTAACTAATACTCTGAGTAGTTTATGAGAAGAATACACCAGTACTTTAACTTGTAATTGAGTACTTCAGTGCAGATTTTCAACACTCTCTCCACCACAGATAATTTGATGTTACTTTAAATACACATGATTATAAAATGTTACACTGATGTTAAACATCAACATCCATAATCTGTTTTACATTCAAAGGTTTTTCACTCAGTAACTAATGAAACAAATGGAACTGAAATATCAAACTAAACTGCTGAAGCTGCAAAAAATAAAAGGAGGAAAAAAGAAAAGCTGTCTGGGAATCAAGTGGAATCCAGTTTAAGACAAAAACAAACCTCGGGGTGGAGGCATCAGTCAGGTGGGGAAGCTGCACACGTGCTTAAAGCAGAACTTGACAACATTGATTTCCAAACCTGTCTTTTACCTTAATGTGTTGTGACTGTCGGGGTTTTACGTGTGCCTGGAGCTCAGGAGAAGCCCCAGAAAGACTTCTGGTTTCAGACGTATCCAATATGAGAGAATCAGCTGTAAAACTAAAAAGAAATGTGAACTCTGAATGAACGCAGTTTGCAGTTTTAGGTACAACACGCAGATGGTGACAGATGAAGAGACAAATGGTGTTAACCCACCGTGAGCCTCCAGAACAGCTTCACTGCTCCTTTGAATAGATTCTCCAAGTCTTGGGGTGTCAAGGATTAATCAGTTAAGTGATTAAAAATGTATTAATCGATAATTAATTGATAGTCTAGAAATGGCAGCAATTTCACCTCATTTGACATCATTTTGTCTGGATGAGCTTCGTGTTAAATAAGGAAACTTTGACTTAAAATGAGAAAAATTTGAAAATTTTGTTTTAAAAAACATGCATTTTGTATCTTATTAATTATCAGTGATTAATCGATTAATCTATTGTCATGTTTTCAAGTATAGGTTAGATGGAAATGGTTAAATTTTGTGACCCTGATCTCAACTCTGCTGGAGGATTAACACCTTTCTTCAGTGATGTGATGATGGTGTTTTCTCTCTCATTGTATTTATTCAGTTAAAAATTTATGTAACATTTCCACATTAAAATATCTAAAATCATGTTATATGTTATATATTTTGTTGAGATGTTTATTTACATTATGACAAATGTTTCTGACGATGTTTAAATGCAGAAAGATTTGTAATTTATTCAAGGTAATTGTGCATTTTCTTGCAAACCTCTGGTTGCTGTAAATTCCAGGAAAACAACGGAAATTAAACTTTAATATTATCTTGTCGGTGAACATGAATTCTGCCTGAGTCATGTCAGATAGATTTTCATCAGCAACATATTTCTGGAACGCCTAAATATCTGCTTACTTCTGCATAAAACCACATTTAACAATAAAACAAAAACATTTTAACTTCCCTTTAATGGTATAAATGCTTGTTGTCTCCACACATCTACTGAATAACTTTATTAAAATGACATTTATTTTGATAGTGTTTGTCTAAAGATAGTGAAGATAAAGTTGCCCTGAGGCCATTAAATCTCCAGATTCCCAGAAACAATACAAATGACCCTACAGCAGTGGATCACAACCTGAGGGTCGGGACCCCCCAAGAGGTCCCAACATAAATGTGACGGGAAAGAAAATAAAAAAAAAACCATTTCTGTTGGTTATTTTTCTGACTTCTGTGTAACCATTCTTCTTGGATCATTTCCCCTCCGCAGGCTTGTGAAAAATCCATCAAAGGAAACAATATCTGAAGTCAAACTTGTGCTCATGTTCACACGTGAAAGTAAGATCTGTGCTGAGGGGTCATAAAACTTATTGCTTTATTTTAGGGGTCACGAGGAGAAAAGATTTAGACCCGCTCCCTGCAGGGTTACAGTGAAGCTGGAGCGTATCACACATTTAAAAATCTGTGACGAGGATGGATCAGTCGCTCTCCAGTGTGCTGAGAGGCTGAAAAGCTCAGAAGTTGGTCATATATTTCCTGCAGAAACAAACTTTAGCAGGTACTTACAACAGTGAAAAAGAGAACAAGGAGCTGCAGGGCATCACACAGGCTGCAGGGCTGAAACACTCACATTGTTCTCACACTGTGACAGTTTTAAAATATCACATCACTGCCTGCGCTGCCTTGTTGAAAAGCTTTTCTTTCCAGCGTCCGGTTTATTGCCTTTGTTTCCATCTTTTCAGCACAAAACAGAGTTTAAAAAAAGGGTTTCTAAAGCCTCCATTTTCCTCAGCTTTCATTGTTACTTTCACTGCAGCCATTGTTGGTGAGCGCTGGTCACTGCTATTTCCAGTTTCCCCTGGTTACCGTTTCCCTTTGAAATTATCATGCGCCCCCACACTGAGCTGAGGTGTAAACAAGCAAATAAAACAAAGCTGCAGCGAGCGTACACACATTTTTAACAAAGGCACAAAATAAATCCAAATGATGCTTCATGCTCTCTCTACCGTTACAGAGTTTAAATACCCGTGTTCGCTCTGCAGATGAGGCGGAAAACAGAGAGCAAAACTGGAACACAACTTTATTTTGTGTGTAATTTAAAAAAAGATACACACAGCGGACTCACACAGAGTTAAAGGTATAATATGCAACATATTAGACCAGAACTTCAATCAGGCCAGTCGGTGGTACAGTCTCAGCTAAAGTTAACAATTTTGAGAACCCCTGTTTACTATTATTAAAATGTGTAAACATTATCCCAAATATTTCCAACAACGGTCAAACTCAGAGAAATCTGTCGTTTATTCAGGGTAACAGTGAGTTTCCAGTTGCTTTAACTTCCAGTCAGTGGTGGACGAAGTACTCGACTCCAGTACTTGAGTCAAAGTATACTCCTGATACTCCTGGTCAAATATTACTCAACTATAAGTGAAAGTTACTCAGTCAAAGTACTCGCTTTTAAAAATACTTAAGTATTCAAAAGTACAAATTACAAAATACATTTTCTGATAGCAGACGGCTCAGGACCTTCCCTTCTCTTATGTTGATATATATTTCTGACAGGATTTCTCAGTAACTTGGCGTTTTTGCAGGACACGGGTTCCAACAAGGTAAGGACCACTACAACCTCAGACAACTTCATTTAAAATGTTTATCTGGAATGAAACAAATGTTTGTTTATGGACCTCAGTGTGATTTCTCAGGTTGGACAGCGGCGGCCAATCGCATTTTAGAAAAGAAAAAAACAGTAACGAGTAACGACAACCTTCCTAGAAATTTAGTGGAGTCAAAAGTACAATATTTGTCTTTGAAATGTAGTGGAGTGAAAGTCAAACAAATACTCAAGCAAAGTACAGATACTCAAAAAATGTAGGCTACTTATGTGCAGTACTCAAGTAAATGTACTTCATTACTGTCCACCGCTGCTTTGTGGAAAATAAACATTAGAAAGCGAGGAAGAAAATCAGTGAACGTGACTTAACATAACGTGAATAAAACTTTAATAAATTACCTCGTCTGTGAACATGAGTTCTGCATCATCGGCAATGGTAGTTGATTAACCATCAAAACAACAACTCCCATGATCCCACACTACCTTTACCTTGTGAGGCAGCTGGATTTTTGAGGACACACGAGAATCCATCTTGCCAGGCTCCGAGCTATCCGTTAGCCTCCGTACCAGCGTCCTCGGAGGGAATACTGGCAGCTACAGGTGTAGTTTCAGGTGCGCTGATGAGGTTAGCGTAGATACTGTGACAGCATCAGTTATATCAGAACTGGAGAACATTTCTTTACTGAAAGAAGAACAAAGATGTGCTTTTCTTCTTAAGTCAGCTCATGTTAGCATGACAGATGGTTCATCCAGTCACCTGCCAAGTACCTTCACGAAAGTGCCTGCCCTTTTCCAAACAGTTTAATTTGGGAGATGAAATGGTTCTGTGTGACAAACTACCTGGTGTGTCAGGTTAACACTTGAGAGACACCACAGAACTTGTACATATTGTCCTGCATGTTTAAGACCAACTGATAGCAATTTATCTAAAAATTATAACCAAACAGTACAAAAAGTATGTTTAATTTCACAGTACAGCTGAAGCGCTGCACACTCCCCAAAAACACCGAACACTAAATGCAATAAAACAGTCCACACGTAAAGCTGGCAGCTGCAAGACGCGTCACACTATAAAAAAACACTCTGGACAATGCAACCACGGGGCCACTGCTGTGTCACGGCTGTCTGTGGTGCACAGGCGGGGCAACAAAATAGTCTTGCAACACTGACCCAGCAGTACGAGAGCACACCAATAAACCAGCACGAAAACAATGAGCTTTCAGTTGTAATAAATGTCAAACATACCAGCTTCTTTCAGCTAACCCAATAAGAGGTTAAAGAGTGTTCGTTTGCTTGCAGCAGGACCACTAATAAGAAGAATATACAGAATAAAATGGTTCATTGTGTCTTACTAAGAAAAAAACACATCAGCTGATCAATGAGGATAAAAACCCATAAACACAGTTTTTATCTGCACTTTGAGGGGAACCTCGTACCCTGAAAATGACCCTTTTATTTTAAAATGTTGCAGCCGTGAACAGTGTGAGTAGTTAGCACCTTTGGGAACACTACACACTTGACTTTTTTATGTGATTGGATGATTGAATGGTTTAAGGTTAATAGCGTTAACGTCTGCACTTGGACTTGTCAGTCAAGTTGCAGGGGGGCCAGTGTCGAGGGGCCAATCTTGACCCTCTGTAACATACCCTCCGATGCATAAACAAGAAACAGTATCTCACATTAGTGCGCGAAGAGTTAAAAGGTCTGTCACCAGGTCCGCTGAAGATGTTGCTTACATTTTGTAAAGTCTAATTTTAAGTGCAGGTTTCCAGCTCATGAGAACCCCTCAGAAAAAAAAGCAGTTAGGGTCTTATTTCTTGTCTGCAGAGCTGTAAACAGCTGAAAGGGCTGCTGTGGAGGAGGAGGAGGAGGAGGAGGAGGAGGAGGTGGAGGAGGGATGTGGGGGGGTTAAAGCTGCCTTATCAGAGCCGCCTGAAGGCTCCGGCTCTTCAGTTCGACCCTGTTTATTCTGAATTAAATTTCACAAGGATTACTGAACACATGTAAACACTCAAGAGCCACGTTATTAAAGCTGTTTATTATTAGAGAGAAATGTTCAGAAAGGTTTGAACTCTGTGTATTAAATATTAGAGGAGGAGTCGGATGTGGGTGCAGCACCTCTTTCATGTTTATAAATCTGAGAACAATCCTCTGGGTTTACATGTTTTTAATGTACTTTACCTTAACTGAAATAAGCATTAAACCTGCATTTTTAATTTTTGATAAGAATACTGAATGTAATGATGCCTACAGTACTGATCCCACTGAGAATCAACATCCAAATCTGCAGCCACAGCAGAGTTTATCATACTTAGCCTCTTTTTCCTCATTGTCTTGTATATCTCCTGGTCTGTCGCTTTATCTTGAGGTTACACGTGAACCCGTTTCCATCTGGGTATTAATTGTGCAATCTGTATGTTATCTGAATGTGACATATTCTACAGGCCTTTGCATTTATATTTTGTATTAATAAGCTTTTGTGTTATCTCAGTTCTGCCCACATTGTGATTTGATTTCATATTAGGTGGTCAGGTGGACAGACCGAGACAGACAAAGACAACTTCAGGCTACTTAACGTTACTGACACAATGAGAAAGTAGTGAGCGGAGAAGCTTGCATGAATGTTAACAGTAACACTTTTAATGTCTAAAAACAACTAGACCTGTTATATATTTTGTTGAATTGTGTACTGAGATTATCCCCAAATGTTCAAATGCAGAGAATCCATAATTTATTCAAGATATTGGTGCATTTTGTTGCTGGCTGCTAGTTGCTTTAACATCTGGGAAAACATGAGACACATCAGAGAGTGAGGAAGGAAGTAGGTGAGTCATGTCAGATAGATTTTCAAGGTTCTATGTTCCCAGGGTCCTATGATCCTAGGGTGTTATATATTCCCAGGATGTTACCAGGGTCTTAAGCTGCTGGGATCCTTCATTCCTACGGTCCCATATTCCCAGGTTCCTATGTTTCCAGGGTCCTATGTTAGCAGGATCCTATGTTCCTCGGGTCCTATGCTTCTAGGGTCTTATATTCCCAAGGTCCAATGTTCCCAAGATCCTATGTTTCCAGTGTCCCATATTCCCAGGTTCCTCTTTTACTGGAGCCTCATGATCCTAGGGTCCTATATTCACAGGTTTCTATCTTTCCAGGGTCCTATTTTACCAGGGTTCTATGTTTCCAGGGCCCAATGTTACTGGGATCCTATGTTCTCATGGTCCTATGTTCCCTGGGTCCTATATTCCCAAGGTCCCATGTTTCCAATGTCCAATGTTTCTAGGGTCCGATGTTTCCAAGGTCCTATTTTCCAAAGTTGCTATGTTACTGGGTTCCTAGGATCTGAGGGTCTTATCTTCCCAGGATGTCACCAGGGTCCTATGTTATGGGGATCCTATGTTCCCTGGGTCCTATATTCCTAGGCTCCTATGGTACCATGGTCCTATGTTCCCAGGTTCCTATGTTACTGTGGCTCTATGATCCTAGGGTCCTATATTACCGGGTTTGTACATACTGTGTTACTATGTTCCCCGGGTCCTATGTTTTATGCTCGCCTTTAACCCTACCCTTAGCCCATAACCCATTATGTGTTATATAGAGCTGAGGAACATATGACTGTGGGAACATAGGATCCACAGAGAGCACATAATGTAGAACTGGGTAACATAGGACACTAGGAACATAAGACTCTACAAGAGCACATAATGTAGAACTGGGCAAGGACCCTGGAAACATAGGATCATTTCTCATGTTCTCCTTATGTGCCATATAATTCTGGGGAGCAAAGGACTCTGGGAACACAGGAGTGACCCCTTCAAAGGAGAGGAGAAAGTGGCATCAATCTTCAGACCTCACTTTTAGAAAGAAAGCAAACAAGCTCATTTCTCAAAATGTTGAACTACTCCTTAAACATGGATTTATTATATGATTATTAATGCATGACTGAATAATTTATGATAGATAGAACGGAGG
>JAJHUR010101920.1:0-12984 GCA_027495735.1 Lutjanus campechanus | reverse complement strand
ACAGGGACATGCAGAGGATGTTTGGGGGGCAAATTCATTATGAGCAATTTTTTGAAAACAATTAAATAAATATATGCCTGGAATGAGGGTGGTTGCAAAAGTAAAAGTAAACTGCAAAAGAAATGAAGTGTATTTCAGTAAATTCTTGCATTTTAACCAGTAAGGATGGTCGGATCGATTCTGCAGGATCGATGCACACACTTTCATTCAGCTGGCCCATGTCACATGACTGTGGACACCTACGAGACGCGAGAAGCGAGCGCACAGCTGCAAGCAGTCACACGCTTCCACATCCAACTTGTGAATAAAAGTCATAAAGGAAACGCAGCGTGGTGTGCTGCTGCTTTTCACCTGTAGATAAAAATACAGCGAGACCTACAGTTTGTGACAAGAGAGTGCCACACAGCAGCAACACAAGTCACCTCTTCAAACTAAGACTGTCACAGTATCAGATTTTCGCTACACCATTATCATGGCCAAAAGAATTCATGATAACAATATTGCTGCAATTTCAATAGATAAAAATGCTATAAGTGAAATTCATCTTTATCTTTGTTTATTGTGCATTTGATCTCTTTTTTTGCATCTTAACTATTCTCAAATTACGAGTGTAGGGAGGAGAGAGAGTCTGTAAATATTATCAACATATTAATATTTCATTTTTTAAAATATCACAGTTATCATCAGTACTGGTGTATTGCGACACCTCTACTTCAAACATTGAAACACAACACACCAGAAAGTTACATGGAAACTGAACAAAATTTGAAGATAATCTATTTTATTATCATTTTTTTTAATTATTTCTATAAAACTGACAATTTTATTACTTATTTACTTAACTTACAAACATTTTTTTATAATTGTAGTATGTATGCTTTTGTAATAAAGCTGTTATTAATGCCTGGTATGCATCATTTGACTTTTGGATGTGAGTTGGCACATTTTGAGCTGCTAAATAGTTCAAACACAGATTAGACCTTACTTGCCAAATAGTGTCAAACAATATTGTAACGGACATGTTTGTCATATGAACAGTCAAGCCAGTCTCAGCAGCCTGTGTCTCAGTCATGTCTCAGTGGGAGGCCTTGTGAGAGACAGATTTTTAAAGGAATGATCAAAAGAGGCCGAGATATCCTGACTTTAAGTCTCCAATACAGACATAAAAAAAATAACAATATTCTTCATTCAAGAGGGTTCAATTCAAAAACCTGTCCGGACAGACCCACCAATCATGTTTATACAGCTTTGAAAACTCTATAAACATGATTGGCGTCCACCATGGCTATCTTCCAAAATGAGTGTTTCAATTAATTTGAGAATCATACTCAGTTTATGCGTAAGTCACTTTGGTTAAATCCACTGAGTGGCAAAGACGACAGTCAGCTTGAATGCTGCGAAAACACAAGGAACACAAGGAACATATACATCTAAAAGTGGAAAGAGCTGTTGTGTGACTGACTGTGCAAATAGATTCAACAAGAAGTCAAACTGATTCTTTTTCAAACAGCTGAAATCTAAAGAAAATGAGAAGCGAATAGATCGCTGCATTTCACAGAGACAGATTTTACTCTGAGTTATATACATTATATTGACTAATGTTACTTATCAATGAAACATTTAGCATTTTTCATTTCTATTCTGTGTAACTGAGCCTACAAACTGAGTTCTACAAACGTGCATCACATCACGCATCCTCACTCTGGACATAACTGCAAACATCAGCTCTTCTGCATGTGGACATGTCTCTCAAATGATGTCATAAAACAAAAACATCTGTACAGACCTGTCCACATACAACCAGAATATTCTTTTCTTGTCCTCGTCGCTTTAATTTCACCAACAAATCCCACCTTGAAATAACATTGTGACCAAGTGTCCAGGATTTTGTATGCCTGCTTTGCTTTGTGTATTTTCCTGGGGTTGATATAAATGTCAAGAAACCTGATTCCTGCTCACATGTCTGTGCCCATGGACTACTGTTTATTTTGTAGGTTGTACAGATCATTTCTGAGTTCAACTGTCTTTAATTTAAGCATCTATTGTTTTACTCTCGGTTTCCCAGTTTCTCAGACATGTTGCAGGATGTTTTGCCACAGACGGACAGAAGAGGCATATCCTGGTGGGAAAGTGAAGTCAGTGCATACCCTCTATCGATGTTAAGGTGTTCATCATGATCCTAAAACCCTCAGAGTTCACTGATTGGTCCAGCACTTACAGTATTTGATTGGGTTAATTCTTGAAAGTAGTTTAGGTGAGATGTAATCTGGGGCCAGTATTTCAAAACTTGCAATCCAGATCAGAATGATTTTACAATAGGATTATGTCTCAGAATTAGGTATTTCAAAACCAGGATATGTGATCCTGATCCTACAAAAACAAAACAGGATACTGATTTGATCATTCAGTCCTACCCAGAATCCAGATCAAATGTTGTGTTTGGGTTTTTTCAAAACTCCAAAGTGCAGATTAGACTCATGGTGGATGTACAATTAACCAATAAACCAATATTTTCAATCAGAACACCAAAGGAACCTTGAGTTATTGTGTAAAAATAGGTTTTTGCACTTTGAACTTTACATTTCTTCCTCCAAAAGTGCAACGTGCAACATAATTTCCCCCCTGCAGCATGTTTCATAGTACTGCTAAAGGATGCAAGGTTCCTCACTGCAGTGGAAGCCTCAGGGACATGACTCTGACCTACCACTGGCAGCAACTGAAACAAAATGTTACAGATGGAGGTCCATCCAAAGACTGCATACTAGATTTTGTAATCTTGATCTCGTGGTATCTGGATCAGAATGATTCTATCTGAAAATTCCTTGAAAAACCAGGACAAAACCTATAAGATCAGTTTTATCTGGGATAGCAAAAACAGGGATAATCTGGATAATTTTGATCTCGATTAAAAGTTCTGAGACATGGAGGTGAGTGTTGGCATGGAGAGGTGTTTCTATTAAGGCAGTTCAAAAGAATCAAGTTGGTCATTTCACTCCATTCATGTAGCGTTCAGAGCAAAACAGCAGACTGAAGAAATTGTTACTAGAAGTTTCTTTGAGCAGCGACCAGCAGTGACAGTGAACAAAGTGAGTTGAGTTGTTCTGGCTTCGGAAATTGGTCGTCTGTGTTTCATTTGCAGATGTGTCCTGCCTCCAGACCTGCAGGCTGACATAAAATGTTAGTGTTATTTAAGGGCGGGTGTAAAAAAGGTGAGAACATGCTGCTTCCTGAGTATGGATCGTGTTTTAATCTCTCCATGTTTTTGGTGTGGGGCAGTCTCCTGTGCCACAGTGTACTGTACAGCAATTACAAGTACATACAGTAAAAAACACAGGAGGGGAATTCAAAGGGGGTGCCAGGGTTGTTTGTGCCACTCAGTCACCCGCTAATGAGTAATCAACTTTCACAGCTTGAGTGTTGGGGTGGTAATTCGGGTTGCACACCATGTTCCCGAACCGTGGAGTAGCGATTCATTATCATGAAGATCTGTATAATCAAACAATTAGTGAATTTCTTCTCATCAACAAGGCCTGCTCCCTGTCTGATGTGCTCGTCGGTGACGGGGGGTGGGGGTGGAGGGCGGAGAGGGGGGTGATAGTCGCTGACAACTGGCTGCCTCCGTGACGTTCCCTGGCTGTTTTCCAGTTGGGGGCGTTGCGAGGGTTAAACAGCTCTGATGAATGCTCACACACTCGGTGGATGTGTCAGACTGAGGGGGAAAACCACTGGGACAGTAATTGACACGACGGTAAAATGTGAGAGCGAGGGAGGGAGAGATTGTTTATGAGAGATGAAGGCAGGGAGACAGAGAGGCATCTAAATGTGTCAGGCCGTGTTCCTTGTTTGCGGCTTTACTTCAGAAAACAGATTCATTTAAATCTTTATGGAGCTGGGACGTGAAAACAAAGCACAATTCTCACAAGATGCTGCATTTTTAATATGGCGTGTTATTTCTCTTGTGACTGGCTTGAATATCTTCTTGACACGAGCTCATTTCAGATTAATCGCTTCTTTTTTTGATGTCTTAAAGGGACAGTTCACCCTAAAATGAAAAATACATATTTTTCGTTTTACCTGCAGTGCTAGTTATTCATCAAGATTGTTTTGTTGTGAGTTGCTGGGTTTTGTCGCAGAGATGTCTGCCTTCTCTCCAGTATAATGGAGCTGGATGGCTCTCAGCTTGCGGTGCTCAAAGAACCAAAAAAATACACTTCAAAAACTAAACAGCAATGTCGCTTTCCAGAAATCGTGATCCGGTTATTCCAGATAATCCACAGACCTTGATTTGAGCACTTTCATTTAGGAAGTACTTTTCTTCCATCGAACTGCACCTGCCAACCGCATCACCGCACAGAAGGAAGCGTGCATCTACTAATGGACGTGGAGGATGCTGTTAATGTTTACATCCCTTTGAGCGCCACAAGCTGAGTGCCCTCCGGTTCCATTATATTGGAGAGAAGGCAGACATTTGTTCGGCTGTTGTCTCAAAAACTTCGCAAGGCCTTTTCACACCAGATGTGTATTTTTTTTTGTGCAATCAATTTGCACGTTAATATTTTTGAACCTTTAAGCGGTCGATGAAAGCTTTCACATCAATCGTGGAATTTCTCTGAGAGGTATTGCGGCTTTAATTTTTTGAGGCCAAGGTCAAAGTTTTGCTTCCGACATGAACACATCTGACCAATGAAATTGCACGAACATCACATCCAAAATGTGCAATACTGGGAGTACCCAGGTATGTTGTTTTTTTCTTCTTTTTATTAAGTAAAAGGAGGACCAGGTCCTGTTCACTTGATGATGACTACATCTTTTTTGCCGCAGCACGATGTGAACAGTCTGGCATGTCGGAATTTTGTGTGCCTCTTATTTGCATTGCTGTCGGTGTGTAAAGGCCTTCATCCTGAAACAACTTTTATATAAAAACTGTCTATTCTGTTACAATCTGGTGGCAACATTCACTCTTCTCAACACCCAGTGAGAGCTGCGTGTTTACCGGAAAAAAAATCATTCGGCTCACAGGACCTGATATCTTTTATGTTTGCAGCAGCAGTAACACTCATGTGTTGGAATAAACAGGAAAATTAAAGGCGAAGGAGATCCAATAAATCACATAATGAGTGGTGATCAGAGAACAAACAAAGATTTTCTCTTTTTTTGATTACACAGACTGAAACTTGTGACCCTGTTGGTCAAATTTGGCAGCTCTGAACGAGGCCTTATAAAGGTGCGTGGGGAGGAAATTACAAAGAAAACACTGACAAGTGGTGGAATTCAATGCAAAAACAACCTCAGAAACAACGAGCAGCTCCAATGATGAAGCTATAAAAAAGAAATCAATAAAAGAAAACATCTTTTTATGTGCGGTTGCAATACTCCAGAGAGTGTTTGCACACAAATGCATGTGTACACAGTGCATGAAAGGCAGCAGTGCAGAGAGTGTGTGAGTGGTTAATCACATTTCTCTGTAGTGTCCATATGTAACTGTGCCAGGCAGCAGGTAGTCATTAGACAAACACACGGTGCCTCTCTGATGCCCACTTGGCATCAGATCTGAGTCAGACAGAGAGACGAGACACAGAGAGAGTGTGTTTCCGTGAGTACTGCTCAGAAATGAATGAGGCTAAATGGCTTATATGATCTGTTGTAGCATTACTGAATTATCTGGAATCCTGGAATCAGCTCACCAACTGCATAAAAAATGAGCTATTTTCCCTCCTGACTATCCATGTTGGGCAATAACCACACTAACACTTAGAGTGTAGCTAATGAAGTTCCATTTGCTAAAACGAGCAACAGACTGGTGGATGTACACACAACAGATTTATGACGCTTAATGCAAACAATCTTGCCATCATGAAATGTGTTATGTAATCTAAGTGCAGTGGATCTCTTTTCACAGCAGCCATATTGATATGAAGAAGAAGGCATACTTTATTAATCCCTGAGGGGAAATTACATTTTTTACTCTGCTGTAATTTTGTACGTACATACACAGGCCCAAAATACACACGTGTGCAAACAGGACGATGTGCGTCGGAGAGATGTCAGAGCGAGGGGGCTGCACACATACATATAGTCAGGTGCCCCGAGCAGTTAGGGGTTTGGTGCCTTGCTCAAGAGCATTTCAGCAGTGCGTGCGTGAACTGGCAACCCTTCGGTTCCCAAGCCAAGTCCTTACAGACGGACTTACTGCTGCCCCAGATATGAAACAGTAGGGTGAACACAGGTGTTACCAATGATACTGATTAGGATAAATATGTAGTACATTGACTTTATAAAATGTCCATGATATGTCATCACAGATTAAAGAAACATGCTGCCGGATTTCCAGTCCAGTGCAGAAAGTCCGTTTTTGTTTTGGCTACACACTTTCACATTTATTCACTTTAATGTAGCTAAAATCAATACAGAACTATGTTAAATGTTCATCAAACGAGTTAGTGTCTCTTTATTAGTTGTAAGAAATCATTAATAATCTTTTATAAGGAGTAGATGATTGTAACGGTTAAATTGAGCAATATGTTAATGGAGTCTGCAAAGTTGTAAGGCTGGCAGTCGTTTTTTTTTTTTGGATAACAAGATTAACTTTATATTGACAGACAATTGAGTTATAAACAGCTGATCAACTCACAGTGTGGGACTCGTCCTCGCTTGTCATTGTCAAGGTGTAGTGTTGCTCTCATCTTGTGCTTGTGTGGATTCAAAGCTTCAGTTCTGGGGAGGAGGGGATGGGGGAAACAACTCACTCCAACATTTTGAACTTGGACGCAGTATCCAGTTTTGGATGCTAAGGTGTTACATATTTCACCTTTGAAGCCCTGTTCCTTTTAGTATAGCAGAGACTTTCCAGTAAGCCACCATGCAGCACTGTGACTCTGACCTGAATGGAACAAAGCCTTTATTAGTATCATTTGTAACATCTCTGCTTATTCTACTATTTCATGTCAAAATGGCTGCAGTGAATAATGTCTGTCATAACACTGTAATAAATTATTTGTTGGCTTTGTCGACTTCCAGACTTTGTAATGAAAAAAATGTCTGATGGAAATGATCAGTGATACTTTTATCATCTGTATAACCAAGAAAACCTTGTTGCTAGAATTTTTTTCCTTAGATTACGTACTTGTCAGTTCAGATGACGTGTCTATTTGAAAGGTGGAGTTACACACAGTAGTCTAATTATTGTTGGCTGTCTGTGCAGGCACTTGGCTGGAGTGAGTGAGTCATTAGTAGAATTGAAAGTACCGGGCCTGTTGCTTCTTAGGCAGACTTCAGAGGTCAGACTTTCCCAGCTGAAATGTCCAACTTTTGAACCTTAAAGCATTTCAGCTGCATAACCCCAAAAGAAACAAAAAAAAAAAAACATGACTGACCCTGACAAACTGATGAGTTTCATTGGCAAGTGTACACACAACTGAACCTACAACAGTGTACCCTCCTTGCATAAACAAGACATAGGAGGAAACAGCGTATGCATTTTATTTTATGGCCCTTAATAAGACTGGCAACTTATTTTGTGGTTGATTTACATGCAGAATAGGTTTTACTATATGGTAGTACGTGTTATTTTCAGCTTCCATGGGTGTTGCCATTGTTGTGTGATGCCAGACAACAGCTTCTCTATAATGTTGGGGTAGATCCACTTGCCCCGAGTTAACAAGTAGGAATGCTGAGGAGGTAGCAAATGTTTGAGTTCAGAGTAATCTGGAATGTAGCACTACCATGTGTGCAACATAGCTGCAAAGACATCCTTACTGGCTGAACTGCAGCAATGTGTTGCATTTATATCTCTCATCTAATTCTTGGCAACAATAAACAATAAACATGTTTCCTTTAAAGCTTTTTGAACAGCTGGATACGATGTGCTCATTAGGTTAGCTTTTGCTGGTCTGTGTAGTTGTGAACTTTGGACACAGCCAGGCTAACTGAGTGCCCCCGCTTCCAGTGTTTGTGCTAAGCTAAGATAATGGCCTCCAGGCTCCAGCTCCACATGCACATTTAAAGTGGCACATCATGCAAACAGATACAGTCAAATTCAATAAGATTAGCTTGTAATGTTACACCTGCAGTACCTGTCAAGCAACCAAGTCAGCTGTTTCCATTTCAAAAGTGACATTTTTAGAATCACTTACAAACCCATTTCTATACACTTGTATTTATGTGATATCATTTTATTGCTATTTAGTTCTTTTTCTTGTATTGCTTTTATTCTTTTTATTTGTATTTATATTGTCATTTCTATATACATGTATATATATATGTATATATATCATGATAAATAATGGAATTGGTGTTTGGAATTCTGTTAACAAATCTTTAGACAGTAACCTCCCTCTAACCTTTGATATAAAATAACAAAACAGATGAAATAAACTTCTTACCAACCACCTGTATCAAAGTAAAAGACAGAATCACAGAAGCTGCTCCGTAACACTGTGTTACTTCATGTCAGCAGGCAGGTTTAGGTTATTTAAGCTGTCATTATATTATTTAGTTATTTTGTGGCCTCCACAAAATTAAAAGCCCCCGAGGAATATACCATGATCCTGTATGATGATTCAGTCACGAGGCACTAGTACACTTTTATTATTAACTGTATTTGTGGCTCTGATAATGTAATCAAAACATCCACATGATGCCTCTTTATTGGCTTTGCATGAAAACAATATCAATCTCCGCCAGTGAATAATCCACGGCTGAAATCAAATTTGTTTGTCTCTGTTGTGATGAATAGTATTTCATAAAGTGAACAAACCTCCCCATTATTCCTACTGCAGTGAGCGTGCCAATGACATTACACTGTATATTACTTATCAGGGGAAAATAGGCTGGCTGGGAGACATTATGCATATGATAAATAATGTATTCAGTCAGAGTTACCATATTAGGGTTAGCCATATGTGGGATATATGTGTGTGTGTGTGTGTGTGTGTGTGTGTGTGTGTGGTTTACAGGTCTGATGTGTTTCGGTGGGTTATTACAATGGGAGAAATTTGTTGCAGAGCAGGAAAGAAAATGAATAAATGCATCAAGTGTAAACAGCTGTAAATAGATGATCTGTCTGTGTGTAGCATTACAATGCTAAAATTCTGCCATGGCAAAAAATAAATGACATTCTGTTCTTCAAAATAACAAAATCATGAATCCCACAGGAATGTTTCTTTATTAGACAGTATACAACTGATATTGACAAATGGGTTGGAGGGAAGGAATGATGTGTAAGATGGGGTGAAAGGATTTGAACACATCGTACATGTACAGTCTCAACAAATAACAAGCTTTCATTGTTCGTTTTTATCAGACTGTCTGGCTCACTGTCATTGCTTTTCAAATAAAACTAAACTAAAAACTACAAGTGTGAAAGAAAACACTTTAGTCTATTGAAATAAAAAGAAAAAGTAATGATATATACAAAACGATAATAACTCTGCATTGTACCACCTTTGTGGTGCTACTGGTCAACATTACTATTAACATGGACCTTTTTCACATAAAATATTTTGACATGTCACTGGAAAAGGGACGGCTGTAAATACAAAAATAAACAGTGGCTGAATTCCATTTAGCCACTCCAGTGTCAGGGTCCTGGTTCTGGCTCACTGTCACACTGACTGTGGTTTCAACAACATATTTTATGTACATTTTGAAGTTTAGCAATAGTTAAGGTTAATGAACATTGGCAAAATTTGAAAAAAGGTTACTCAATTTTGCAAAAACATTTTTTACTCTTTACTGTGTAATAGAAAAGGTACCCAGTAGTTAAAAAATAACTACAGTCCTGAAATATAACCTCCTTATTCCATCGTGTTACACATAACCTTCATATATGTATTGGTAGGCACTGTGCTGGAAAAAATTACAAAGTAACTACAGAGTAATTATGCAGTACGTTGAGAGCTCTAATCTGAAGCATTACTCAAAATACAAAACTGTGTTCATTTGCCTGTATTTGCTACACTAATTACAACCTGTTACTACCATGGTATTGCCTAGCACTATTTAGTTAGATGTTTGTTAGACTGCCGTGTATTCTCGACACAATGACACTATTCATAAAATCAGTCTAACATCTGATTGTGTGGTCGGTTGCAGTTGCTAATGAATGTAAACTTGCCACTATAGGAACAAAATACAACTCAACCATGTGCGTGTAGCATGTGTGCATCATAGATGTGCTCCAGTACTTAGACAAAGATGATGAATGATCCTGATGATAAATATCTATATTGAGAATATGCAAAATGTTCACTCTTAATGTATTTCATTTGATTTTCTACAGTACAAACTACAGCACATATTAAGTTTTTATGGTTCATTTGAAGCATGTCAAAGAAGTTGGCAAAAAACTAAATAAGAAGTAGGCCTAGACTTGTATATAAATGCATTTTGCAAAAGACAGTTCTGACATTAGGCTGCAGTGCGAAATATACTGTAAAATGTTGGTATATGACATGATTTAAACTTCTACAAGTCTTGACAAGATCGTTCAAATCCCTCAGAAACGATCATAACATCAAGCTATAACAATCATTAATAATAATGCGTATAAATACCACCTTGGCCTCTGTGCAAAGTACACCTTGAATGCAGCATCTGCAGCAAACTCAAGGAGACATCTTCCATGTACCAAGGCTGTGTGTGTTTTATCTCCTTTTTTTTCCTCATCTCAATAAAAGTTTTGGTTGTATCAGCACAAATTAGCATTGATGGTACCTAGCTAATCTCACACAGCTGCAGAATGGAGCATTAGGGAGAGGGTGCAGGGCCCCGGCCCATCTGTGGAGGGACCGACTCACGGTCCCCTGAAACCAACATCACTTTGGCCTTGTCAGATGGTCCCCGCAGTGTGGCTTTATGTGTGTGTGTGTGAGAGAGAGAGAAAGAGAGAGACAGAAGGAGTGTGTCGCCGCACGCGCACGTGTGTGTGTGTGTATTTGTTTGCTTGTGTCGCATTAACTTACAGAAAACCTTGCGTGTGAAAACTTGAGTGTAGTGAGTTGCTGTAATGGTGGAAAAGCAATTCTCTGAAGATGCCTCCCCCTCCAGACCCACGCAGCTGTGATCAAGGTGCTTTTAACAGAGATGACAAATTATTTCACTGCACATTTCTCATGAATTATAGCTTTTCTACTTGTGTTGGGTCCAGCGTTGTCACTTCTCTCCCCTATCGGGTCCCTCTATGCTAAATATTGTTCTCGTCAGCTCCCTTCCTCTCTGCAGTGCCCCTTTGGTTTTCACCAAGCGGCAGTCTCAGGTATGTGGAATAGGGGAGACCAGGGATGTTAGTAACACTTTTTGCTTATTTGAATGTCAGTAACTCAGTGATTGTTTGTGTTAAATGTCTTAAACTTTGGTACATGGTAACCATATTTGTCTACTATATACACTGTCTACAATAACAGATTATGTGAGTTATGTCAAATACGAAATGTTTGTTGTTACAACCTGCTGCACTCACTGAAGAATAAGGAATAAAAGGTTTTGAGTGAAGTCAAATTTAAAGTGCCAGAAAACAATTTATGAGTAGGCTATGTTCCTGAATGTGCATGTGTCACACAAAGACTCACACGCAAAATACACTGCATGCGGAACGACTGCGGAACGTTTCAATGTTAGTCTATGTGTCAACTCACACAGTCTCCGGCTCCGCTGCGGAACGGCTGCGGAACAACTGCGGCGTCCGACAGCCCTCCGCAACAGATACGCAGAGCTTCTATTTTTGCCGGACGCCGGAGCACGGCGCATCAAGCAGCACAGGGAAGATTGTGCCATGAGGGAAGTCGGCTACAAAATGCAAAATAAAACCCCGGTTGATTTTCAAAATAAAATACTCCATGCTCATCCAGTGCTGGTTTGTTCTACTTCTACCCCTCCTCTGCAGTCTTGCAAGCAGTAGTAGCAAAGCAGCTGCTCTCCTCCTAGGAGCAGGCACTGAAATGCACAAAATAATTTAGTTAATCACTCTATCTCGTGCATTCTCACGACGCTCGGTGTCCGGCGGAGCCGCATCACAAACGTATCATGTGTGAGTTGGCCGACGACGGAGTACGCTGCCGTTCCGGAGCAGAGTCGTTCCGGAGTCGTTCCGCATGTAGCGTATTTTGGGGGTGAATCACTGCACAGTTGTGCCTGTAGCTGGCTGCCCCTGGGCTACAGGCTTTGTGTGCCCAAAACTGACAATTTGCACACTTGACCTTGAGTTTGCAAAGAGCTCCATGCACACTTTGGAGAAGTTCTCATAATTTGAAAAGGGTTAGTTTCAATTGTTTGAAGTGGGGTGGTATGAGGTGCTTTTCCATAGTCAGTGCATTAGCTACAGTAGATGCACGATGGCATGCCCACAGTTGGTAGAGACATAGAGGGGCACCAGCATGGAAGCCAGGCAATGAAGTGCTGTGGACAGGGTCAGCAAAAAAAGGTATTTTGGCCAACTTAAAAAGGCCCACCAAAAAAAACCAATATCAGTTTATGTGTACACTCTATTTAAAATATTGTCACTGCTTTACTTTGCTGCCAGACATCTTTTTCTGATGGGAAATCGCCATTATATAAGCCAGTTATCGCTCTCTCCAAACCGACCAAACTCCATAGGCCAAGTCAGTAATTTTATCTTGCAGAACATGTGAGTTGCTGGCCTACCACTGCCTCTATCTGTTTTTATTGAGTGGCTTTGCTGAATCTGAACTATCCTTTTAAAACATCATAGTCACACAAACACAAACAAACTAACAGATCATGGCAGTGGCAGACCAACAACTTCCATGCTCTGTCAAATAAAATCACTGATTTCTTCTATGGAGTTTGGTTGGTTTGGAGAGAGCAGTATTTGGCTTATATAAAAGCAGTTTCCAATCAGAAAAGTCTGTCTGATGGCAAAGTAAAACGGTGAAAATATTCTAAATATAGTTAACACTTACTCTGATAATTTTTTTTCTGTGAACCTTTCTGTTAAGTGGACTAAAATACATTTTCCTGCTGACCTTT
>JAJHUR010101916.1:0-31604 GCA_027495735.1 Lutjanus campechanus | reverse complement strand
CAAGCAGCCTCTCCCTGGCAATTCAGATCGGGCCAAAGCTATAACAAGAGCCATTGGAGTTTTTATAGCAGCGGATCTAAGACCATATTCAGTTGTTGAAAATCCTGGTTTTGAACACATGCTCAAGGTGATTGAGCCCCGGTATGAAGTACACCCAAATGAACAACAAGAAAATTTAGGTTTTGCTTTTTGTTCCCATACTGTATCGAAAATGAACCGAACCGTGACCTCAAAACCGAGGTACGTATCGAACCGAGATTTTTGTGTATCATTACACCCCTAATTGATAGTCATATCGGCATCACACCAGCAGGAAAGGCAGGGCTGGCAATAGCAGCAGCAGAAACACTCTCTGTGTGAGAATCACAGGTAGGCAAGCCCCGGCAGTTCAGTGAGGTAGCCGTCATGCACAGGTACACGCAGGCAGTGTGGCTCCAGCATTAAACAACTAATCCGCTATCAAAAATTGATCAGCTGAATGATTAATCATCTAGTCATTTCAGCACTAGTACAACTTGTCAGAAGCTGAAATGCCACAAAATGTTTTATGCTTCCATAATTATTTCACATAAAAAATGAGACATGATTTGATTGAAGTCACAAGAGGAAAATGTGTGATGCACAAACTACTAATTAACACAATAACACTTCATTGTGGAGCATTTCAGACATGTGAGGAATCAAACTGCTTGACTTACAGTCTTGGGCAGCTGAGCCTGGCAGAGCGTCTTCCAGTAGCCCCGATCGTCTGCACAGTCCAGCCGAACATCAGGCCCCGCAGCAGAGCTCAGGACGGGGCTGTCGGGGCTCAGAGCCAGGGCCTGGATCCTTCCTGGGCTCTGGTAGTGGTGGATGGGCTCTCCACCTGTCTCTGTGCTCCACACGTCCACACAGCCTTCAACCAAAAGAATGAAACAAGGTCACTTAATACCGTGGTTCGCAACAGTTTTCTTTAAGGGACCCCTTCCTCCTTATATTCAGTGAATAACAAAACAGAACAATTGAGAAACTCTGCAATTAAATAAACAACTGCAAAAAGTTTGTGTAAAACGAGTGATTAGGATGAATTTTGAGCAGATTATTTCTTAAGAATATTGCATCAGAGATGAGTTTAGCTGATATTTTTAGTAACTTTTTATACAATTCTCTGTCTGTAATGTGTATTCTTTAAAATAAAACAATCACACACATTTCCTAGGCTTGATTTTTGAGTTTTCTTCTCCCTGACACTTGGTCACTGTTCTATTTTCTCTTTGGTTGTTTAAATTGCATGATTTTCTAATGCATGATTATGATTAATGATGGTCCGTTGTGAAGGTGTTCAGATCTTCACCGTGCCCTAATCCTGTGAGAGTTTTGTTTGTAAGTTTATATCTTGAATATTAATTTAAACTTATGTTTGTGATGTGTGACTATCACTAACAAATGCTTGTAGTTTTCCCACAGGATCACACTGTGTAAACAAACACAGACACACTCACCATCTTCATAAGCAGCAGCAGCCACTGTGCCGTTGACCTGGACGTGACTAACATGAGGCCTGGGCTCAGAGTTGGCTGACAGGCTGTTAGTCTTCAGGTAAGAGGCCGCCGAGTCCCAGTGCAGCGTGTCCCACAGCCTCACATCACCAGACGTGTACCTGACATACAAAACAAGAACATCCGAGTCACACCACGCATACATAACATATATATTTAGGTTTGTAACAAAAAAGCTGGTGAATGTTACAGCAGAACCATCGCACATTTTTCCATGCCAGGCTGAGAAGTTTGTCTCTTCGAGAATACCTGACGTCACCCTCTCACCGCTGAATCATTTCCCCTCTCACGCTCTCCTCACTTTACTCACTCTGACTTGTTGTTATTTTGTTTTCCAAAATCTTTGTTACATCATGATCTTTCGAGGATTACAGGGGTGTTGTTTGGGCGGAACAATGCTGAACATTTCACCCCTCACTTCTGGCCGCTTGTTGGGAGTGAAGGTTATCCTACCAGCGTGTACTCGCTAGAAGTCTCTGGGTTTTGAGAACTCCTACACAGTTATACAACTTTGAATGCATGACCCCATTCACTCCCTTACGAAGAGCTTCTCAGCTAAAATTAAAAAATACATATATACTGTATAGATGTTTTCATGTTGGAAACTTTTGTACTTGTGCATATAGTCAAATTAATGGTGACACCTTGGAATGATTTCTGTTAAATAATGGGACCAGAGTTAAGAATAGGAATCCCTTAAGTAATTGGCCAGCTTTCAAAATTGTTGTTAATTTTCTGTTGATCAACAAACTGATTAATTATTGATTAACAATCAACAGCTGCTTAAGATAACTGGGAGTCCTATGTGCCAGTGTTTGTCAAACTTACCTAAATTTTTAGTTTTACTTGTTTAGAGCTGAAACCATCGATTGAAAATTAATGATGATTAATATCATTCAGCCCACATTTTCTTGTTCCAGCACGTCCAGTGTGAGGGTTAGTTACTTCTCTCTGTCATATATAATTGTAAAGTGAAGATCATTGTGTACTGTTGTACTGTAAAATGTTTTAGGACTATTCAAATATTTCAATGTTGTTCTTTTATACTTTGTTTTACCTCTCTATGTCCTTTTTACTTCATTTTCTGTGTATGATGTTCTTTTTTAATTTGTGGTTTTATTTCTCTGCATTATTCATTATCTTTGCACCTATATGGCAAGATATTTTATTCTCTGACGCACCATGTAACTCTGGTTTTGAAAGGCACCATAGAAACAAAGCTTATCTTTTTTGTTATTTTCTGACATTTTATAAACAGAACAGTTAATCAATGAACAGAGAAAAGCATCAGCAGATTAATCACTGATGAAAATAATCAGTAAGTGCACCCCTATACTTTAGGAAAAAATAAAATCCTGCTTTCTTGATAGGGGCAGTTCACTCAAAAATCAAAAATACATATTTTTCCCCTGCCCACTCACACAAAAACAATCTAGATGGATAAATAGCACTACAGGCCAGAGGAAAAATATGTATTTTTGATTTTGTGGGGAACTGTCCCTTTAAAGTAAAGCTAAAGCAACAATTATTCCTCCAATCACCCTCGCTTTTCTATTTTGAGAAACTACTAGCTTTTGCTTGATTTCCATTTGGGTGCGCAGTACTGTCTGCAGAGCTGTGCCACAGAGTAGATCCTTCCTGCGCTTGAAGGCAAACCAACAGACTTCATATAAAAATCAAACCGGCGGCTCACAGCAGTGTCGAGGTCAACACAGGTCTGCATCAATTACACAAATATCTCATAACTTGTATCTGCCAATGATTTATAGATCTTAAAATACTGCATATAGCGAAGTTAAAGTCAAAGTTTTAACAGGTTGATATGTGACCTCACCTCAATCTGTACGTTTTTTCATGCTGCCTGTATCTCCTGCCCTCAAATAACAACAAAGTCACCCCCTCTCACTCAACAGGCCTCTGTTCTGTTCCCTCTTTCTCGTCGCTCTTCACTGAACTCAGTGAGCTCTCACTGTGGGAGACGCCAAACTGCCAGCGTTACCACCTCCACAGATACCATCATGTCTGAGCAAGTATCCGCCTCGCAGCCAGAGTGTGTGACACAGTGACAGCGAGTGTGACAGAGGGTGTACATGTGTGCGCCCGTATGTGTGTGTGTGACTGGCATCACAGGGTTTTGGCAGGAAGTAAACAATAGGAATACACACTTTTCATTTAATTGGTACATCACCTCCATGCCAGCTTTCAACAGGATGATGATGATGATGATGATGAGGCTGAATTTCATCCAAATACTTCATGAAAACTTTCATGTGAAGGAAACTTTGTGCTGCGATTTTCATGCGAGGAGGCCTCAGCAGATTTGGCCTTTATGTTAGCGCGTGACTCTGAGAGCTGTCGGGTTAATGAGACGATCGCTCCTGTTGCCTTTTAAGTGCCAAATCTGATTCCACTGCTTTTCTAACAAGATTTTGTGGATGCAATTGAATCATTCGTGATTACTCTTAACTGCTATTGATTCCTCTCTAGTTCAACAAAGTCCAGTAATTTCACTTAGCAAAATGACCCTTTAAGTACCAATAATGGGAAAAGTATTGATGTTGTGAATTTGTTGATGGTGTAAAAAGAAGGATTTGAGAGTATGTTCACATTTTGTTAACAAAGCGCTTTATTATTTCATGTCCAGACTGTTTTAGTTCTCTGTCTCCTAACCTGACAAGATAAAACACACCGTCCTCTCCAATGAGACACAGCAGGACTGAAGGGAATCTAATCACATCGCTCTCTGGAGATGTTGCACATCTCCTCATGGGCAGTCTATCAGGCTCCTGTGGGCCCTCACAATCTATCACTGTCCTAGTTGTTTCAGCCAGGTTTGGTTTAGTTCAGCTGCAAATAGAGTGCTCCTCCTTTACCAACTACTGACATTAGCACTGCCATCAGTAAAAGTATAAAAATATGTCAAAATGGGACAACATAAAAGCTAAAATAATTAAATCTGATCAATAACAAGGTATTATTTTTTTGTTAATGGTGTCATTTGTTTATCCTGCAAATTAGGGGTCGACAAATAATCTGCAGTGCCACTGCAGATTATTTGTAATGAAGGAAACCAATTACTGATATTTGGAACTAATATGTATTTAAGTAACCCCTACTGTGAAACGAGACATGTCTCAACAGCTGTTGACTTGCTTATAGTCTTAAAAACTGTCCTCGTCCTCCTCCAGAAATCTGAAATCAGTTCATGCAAAGACATTTAAGTTGGGGTTTGTAACCAATAAAACTGACATTCACAAATTTTGCTCTTTTCTTATTCAACACTCTTTATTCTTATGTTTACTTTCATGTAAATAAATATCTGCTTATCTGCTTTTTTTTAACTTAAGTGATGATTTGAGACTATTTGCACTAAACCCCGAAAGAAAAAGTCACTGAAAAAGGAAGAATGTTGAAACTTGAAAACAGAGGATTTACATACTTTGTGACTCAGGAGGAATCAGTGTACAAGGACTTTTGTACAGGCCCTTTATTTATTTCCACCTTTGTTTAATATATTGTGAGTGTATCGAACATTGAACACTGTAATGCATCATAATGAGGCGTGATCTCACTGCATCATTACACCCCGAGACATCAAGCAACAATAAACTCCTGACAGTTCTGTGGCCAAGAGCAGAATGAGTTTTGGTTGTCAATCACAGCTGCACTGTTGCATTGTTTCAGTCACCGATACATAACATCTTATGTTTAAATGTGACATATTTCTAATTAAACGCCCAGCCATAAATCTGAAGATTTATAACCAAGATTGATTTTATACTGAGATTGACATGAGAAGATAAAGAGAGACAGAGCAAACAAACGAGCAGTGGTAATTACAGCTTCATGTTAACACACATCACACGTCAGAAGCGAGCTGCATGTTTAGAGTCCTTGAAACTCACCCGGCCAAGACAAAGTTGTCACAGGAGCTGACGTCACACAGCACTTTCCCCAGCTCGAACTGCAGCTGGCTGATCGATCCCACTCGGTTCTAGACAGAAAATATTACTTGGATGAAAACGCACTGTGACATCCATGATACAAACACATTACGATTCAATTGTCAAACAGAACACTAATATAACTATACTGTACATCACCTGGCTGCAGGGGAGGTTGGCTTTCAAAAACTTTGTTATATTTTCATCAAATTTAAACCAGAGGTGAACTTTTCCATCATGTTAAAATCCAAGTTTGATTGTTGTTTATCATGTTGTATTAAAGTCAAAATATAAAACTGGAGATGACAAATATAAAGTCAATTATCTTTTGCATATTCTACATAGATGTCAGCACTAGTTTCACGAGACAAACTCAAGCACTGATGCTGAATTTGGGTGAAAAAAAACAAAGTGATTCTGATTCACCGCAGCGGAACAGCTCGAGCCCACCTTCCAGTTGGAGCAGACTGTTTTGGCCGAGTTCCTGCAGTCTCGCAGCGTGCTCTTCCAGCAGGGGGAGTCGGACACGCTGGCATCCTGGTGATAACCCTCCCTGGTGCACATCCTGAACCACAGAACACTGTCCTCCGCGAGGACTCTCCATGCCCTGCTCACCTGGGAGGGGATTGGACAGCATGACGGTGGATTGAGTCAGCATACATTACAGGCTTGCATCACTTGATTTATTCATGCTTAACGAGCCCGGCTGACTGCCAGATGGACTCTGTGCACCAAGCTCTGTAGGTCGGCTGCACAAAATGTAATTTACTAATCTACATCCATTTAAGTCACATAAGGTTTTAAAGCTGCTCTAAGCATTTCTGCGCATTGGGGAAGTGCAGCGTTCTTCACTACTGCACAGTGTGATCACTTCACAGGACAGGGACAAGAGAGATGCTGCCTTGCAGGAATTTTAATTTGTCATTTCATCAACAGAAGAAGATTTCTTGTTTGTGTCTAACTAAAAAAAATCAGCTTTAGGCCTCCAAGCTGCAAACTTAGTCCCTTCCCCAGTCGTTTGACAGATCCTGCACATTGATTTTAGTTTGAATGGTAACTTTTGCATTTTATTTTCACTGAAAAAATAGATAAAGGTTGATGATGTGATTTTTGCTGGGGTTTGTACCAAACAAGCATCTTCCCTAACGGCTGGAGAAAATGATTTGTAGGCTTGCTTCATTTATAATAGTGTGTTGTGACACATTTTACCTTCAAATTGCAGCAGCTGCAATTTGGATATTGCACTTATTACATTGCCGTATTGCAATTTCAATATTTGATTTAATTTTTCAGTCCTACTGATCTATTTTCAACCTCTCCTCACACATTGCATACGTCCATTGAGCTGTAAGCCACATAATTAAAGAATGATTTTGTCTTCTCAGATTTTATATGAATAATTGTTAGAGGACAGATGACAGATTTGTCTTGATATCACTATGTGACCCAATATCAAGCAGCTGTTGTAAAACCATGGAGGCAGGCTGAGTTTTGTATTTTTCATTACTTAAGAGTTTGGTTTAGAGTTGGTTTGTTTCTTTCAGCTTATTTTTTATTGTTTAAAAACGCATTGTTTCAGTTTACTTTTTATTAATTTCAGCACATGCATTACAATACAAACACAACACTTTGTGAAGACTCACAGTCATGTAGACATCATGTAGTCTTAAAACTAAAGAAACTAATTTCCTGTGCATTTTATTTTAATAAATGAAGTTCTTTCAGTGGACAGAACCATTTTGGCTAGTTTTCATTTAGTTTTTATATCATTTCTGTGGACTAAAATGTTTTTTCACACCTCGTTTTAGTTTTCAGTTGTGTTTGGTTACAGGTAGAATATGCAAGATTTTTCAGTTGCTGTTTGTAAATGCACCAGAAAGATAGTTCATTGAGTCTCATTCCCTGGATGTCAAATACAGATATTTTGAGTTGGTAAAGTGCCCTAGGTACAGCAAAATAAAGTGAAAATGAGAAGGTACAGGCAGATGGAGGGAACTCTGCAGGCACCACCACACTGTTCTGGTGGGTCGGGGGTGATGACTGCGAGTCATATTTTTTTATGAGTATATACATTGAGTTTTGGGGGGGGTGGGGGGTTCCTGCATAGTACGCATAGACTTGGTGGCAGAAACTTTGTGTCTGCAATTTGTTGTTTTTGTAAAACCTTTTAATCAGAATGACATTATAAACAGAATATGGTGAATATATGTTGGTTCATTTGGTGTGAGGCTCGTTCCCTTCTGTTGAAGCTGCACTTTTCTTTTAATTTCTATAGTAAAACTCTTGCCAAGAACAGTGTGACCACAGCATCTTACCTGTGCACATCGGCCCAGTTCAGCACAGCTGAGATGCTGGAAAATCTTCAAGGCCAACTCGTACGGCAACTCAACATCAAAGAAGGGAATGTCATTGACTTCATTCTGCAGAAGAAAGAATTAAAAAAGACATTATATACGGTTTAATCTCCATCCACATCTTCATTTCCATCATCATCCTCATACCAGATCTTGAATGAGTTGATCCAGCAGCTCTTCGCCCTTCTTGACCTTCCTCTGAGGCTGCTGCTGCTGCTGCTGCTGCTGCAGGGATGTGCGGCACAAACTGGTCGTGTTATGATACTGCCTCTTCCTCCTGCTTCTCTCCTCCTGAATCCTGTCCAGCAGGGGACTGGTCCTCCCATCCAATAAACTATGTGCAATGGACACATACTCAGGCTGATCCTCTGACCCTGCTGCAGCTTTTCCTCCTGCTCCTCTTACTCCTCTTCCACCAGCACATCCTATATCCTCTTCTGTTTTTGAAGGACTACACGTCTTGTTGAGATTTTGTTTCGAGTCTTCAAAATACCTGTTTTTCAAGTCTCTCTTCTCTCCTGACTGACCAGGAACATCCCAGGAAAGAGAGGGAGCACAAACAAGTCGCTGCTCCTCTTTTTTACTCGATAACTCTTGTTTCCAACGCTTCCTGAACGTCTCAAGTTCGTCTTCGGCCATATTTTTCAATCATTGTTGACAAAATAAAACTTTCCAGTGCTATAAACCGATGTTGAAGCAATCTGTTAGCATTACAGACCAGTTAAGAGAAGACATGGCTCGGCACCGACGCAAAACAAGCATACGTCCTTCTCTATAAACAGCCCGATGGGGGACAAGGTGCCGCTGTACGTAAGTTCCGAGAATTTTTAATTCCGCAGTTTTATTATAGAAGCGACAGTTCTCAGGGATGATATATGTTGTTGTGATCACAAAGAGTAATTGGACTGAATAAAAAATGCAAATATTTAATGTTCTATACAAAATAATATAAAATGCATATTTTACAAGTTAAAAAATAATACGAGAGAATAGAGCCCAACTGATACATTTGACTGATATTATTGGCCTAGCTAAGCTACATTGGTCTATATTGGTTTTGGCATATATGCTGTCTAATATGCATGAATATGAAAGCTTTTTTCGTTAGCTTTATAGGCAGCATTTTGTGTATGCTTGATCCTAAGTTCCTTTATTCAGATTTAATATATGCATATATTTTGCTCTATTTGTGTCTTATTTGTAGTTATTTATGATTATTGAATACAATTATGAAAGTTTACACAAAAATATCCTGCTTTTGTTACATATCTTTGTCACAAGTGTCATTATATAAAAATCTATATATTAGGGCCAGACCATTACTGGATTTTGGAGGCCGATATCAATATTAGAGTATTAACAAATCAGATATCAATATATGGCCAAAATTGTCTACACAAAATATAATATACAGAATTTAGAACATATAGATAAACACTGAGTCTGTGTAATGATCCCTCAAAAATGTTTACCACTTGTGACAAATGTAATGGAGGCAGGATATTTTACAATTTAACATTAAACTTTATTATCCAGATCAGGGAACTGAAACAGTAAACTTTCATGTATTTTCATAATTATAAATAACTAGAAATTAAAACGTAGAGCAAAATATATGTATTTATTACAATTGAATCAAGAAAAAGAATCAAATGCACACAGAATGCTGCCAATAAAGCTAGCAAATAAAAACAATCTGCATTATGTTCTGTTTAAAAAAAGTTTTCATATTGGCGTATAAAGACAGATGTAGGTGTGATAGGTCAATATTTTGACCACAATATCGGTGGGGCTCGAGTATATATTCTATATTCTGTATAGTGTATTCTGTATGAAGAATATCAGCTGATATTCAATATTAGATTTTTTTTTAAATTCTTCAATATCAGCAACATCCCCAAAAGTCCAGTATCGGTCTGCAAGAGAACACAATGTCCCAGAACACCCTGTAACAAAAGACTCCTCAGATCAAAGCAGGCAGGAGAGATTCAAGAGTTAACCATTGCCTGTCTCTTTTGGGAAAAGATGATGTAAACCCCACACACACACCATGTGACACTGTAATGAATAATACAGTAGAGAGGGAGGGAGAGAAAGGGGAGAGAAAGGGGGGACGCAGACAAACACAGTTAAGGTTTGATGAGAGGAGAGAAGGAGGCTCACTTATCTTCAACACTTAAAAGAGAGAAGCAGACTGCTTGTTGTGTCTGTCAGAGAAGAAGATGTGCTGGCTGCCGATAGACCAGCCTCTGCTCCTGCCCGGTGACTCCACCTGCAGCTCCCGCAGACCCTCGCCCTGCTCCGCGGCTCAGCTGCTCGCCTCCCGCCTACGGAGGATCGGAGACCAGCTAGAGACAAACAGCTGGAAGGCGGCCGGAGACACAGACAGCCGCTTCAGCTGCGGGGACAGAGGTGGGACGAAGGCGGTGACCGGGAGAGGACACCTGAAGAAGAGCCTCAGTTTCCTATACGCCGCCATACACTTAACCGTGCTCGTGCTGGTGGCCGCCAGGCGACACCTGTAGGGCGCGAGGCGGCAACAGCAGCAACAGGTGAGTAAACAGCAGCGTGACGTCACCTGCTCTTCGTCGTTTTTTAATTTGAGTAAACGATGATCTCCAGCTGTTATGAGGAAAAATATCTTAGTTTATGACCAAAAATATGTTTCTGTAAATATATGTGGAAGCATGTTTAACACAAAATAAGTTAAAGTTAATTTGAACACCTGGCTGCATAAGGTTAATTTGATACAACAATATTAGTAGGATATACCTATAAGTGTTATAAGTAAAATTGTTAAGTTCCTTACATTGTTTCCATGTTTTAAGTTTTTTGGGGGGAGGTTTTCCTTATTCTTCACTGTACAGACTATAAAGCCCCCTGAGACAAATTGTGATTTCTGATATTAAGCAATATAAATAAAATTTGACTTGACTTAAAGTAAATTGCAGGTTTATTTATGAGCCACAGGTATAGGTACTCTTCCGTCTATAGGCTCAGATGAAAACTACAAGCTTTCTTGGTCTTTCACATTATTGGATAAACTGAAAAATGTGTAATGGTGTAGAATAGAGGTGCTCTTAAAAGTTTGGAAATATTTCCACAACACTGAAAGGAAATTATCAGGAGAAAACATCAGACATATGTCAGAAATTCACACTTAATCTGATGTAACGTGAACCACAGGTGCCCTAAATTGGGATATTTAATCAAGTGTTTTAGCATACAAAACAGGTGGTTTTAATTGCTTTAATTTTTGATTCTGTCTTTCAGTTTATTGGATACATTTTTTAAAAAGTGTTAAGGTGTGAAATAAAAGTGTTTTATATTCTCTTAAAAGTTTGGAAAAGTTTCCACTCAAAGCTTTATACTTATATTAGGGAAAATACCAGACAAACGTCTTACACTTAATTTAACGTAACGTGAGCCACAGGTGCCGTAAAAATTATTTAACCCCTTGTTTTAGCATGCAAAACAGATTGTTTGATTTTATTTACAGTTATCAAACATTAAGTTGTTTGTAATTTTTATGTTTAATTTAAGTATAAAAGAGCAAAAAATAGTTACTCATGATAGCCTAATTATTATTGTGTGTTGCTTGTTTTTTCATATCACTACTATGTGTACAGCATGAGTCCTTGACCCTCCGGAAGCGCAGGCATATAAACTCTAGATGGGTTCAATTCGCATTTCATGAGGAATAAATGCTTTAAATTGGTTGAGGTTTTCATCCGCCATTCATTCGTTTTATCTTTCGTATGCTGTCCATCGTCAATTATCCTAAATTCGTATATTGACCAGCTGACATGAGGTTTCTGTTGGAAAAAGGTATTGCATCATTCTGTTACAGAATATGATAATGTGAAAAAGAGGAAACGTGTTTACACCATTAACAACTGTTTTTTAACACGTATTTAAGGATGCTTCATATATATTAATTGCGTATATTATATGTTACACAGATGGTGCCTTTGGGACCACGCATGAGGAGCGGGCTCACGTCATTTGCACTAAGAGCAGAAGGGATGCAGGAGAGTCGGAGGATGTGGTCCGTGCAGGAGAAGGTGTGACCGACAGAAGAGGAGGGAGCGGGGTTAAATGTGTGTGACCGGGTCGGGACTTTTATTTATTTTTTTTGTCTGACTGAAGACTTTTACTCAGGCTCGATGTGGATGCACTACGACGAGTTTCATAACGAGCTGACACACTGAACTCCAGCAGCCCTGCAGTCAGTCGTCCTGCCCCTTGCGTGACTCTCAGATTCAGTCATCCCAGTTACAAAACGGTGATGTAATCCTCCCCTGGTACAGTGGAGGGAAAAGCTCACTAATAGGACTGCTTTGAATTTTCACCTCCCACTATGTGAGTGCATACAAAGGGGTTAAACCGATTAGACCTTCAGTAGTGCAGCAATCCTGAAAAATGCTCTCGAACAGACCTGTTTATGAGCTTCATAATGCACTGTACTTTTTTTTACATAAGCTATACTGTAAATGTAAACATGTCAATAATGAATGAAGAGGATGAACGTTTTTATAGATGTTTTCTACAGTGTTTAGATGATGTTTACACATTCTCCTGTGCTTTAGCATTATCTGTCAGGGGCAGTGTTAATAAGTGGCTTTTTAATCATACACAAGATGCAGGACCTGCGCATAGGAAGCTATGCTGTTAATGCTGTCTGTGATATAAGCTTTTTCTTATATATCAAGTGTAATGTGAGCAGAATTACTGAAACTGTCTTTTATAAAGTGTGTGCTATTTATACTAATTAAATATTTCATATGGATTTTTAGCAGTTAAAATAAAATCTTTCTGAAATAAATTCTCTGCAGGTGTTATTATAGTTAGGCAAGAAATAGGCTTGATAAGTGAGCTAAAGTGCTTTAATTTTAAACTGAAAACATCTGCACTGCAATGCATCCTGCATTAAAATCATATAGACTATTATGCAACCAAAGATGGAACTTCTTCACAGAAAATGAGTCATATCGACAATATTCACAGGAAATAATGAATTGAAGTTTGCAACATGGATGATTATCAGACATGAACTCTCACTGTTAATGAAAAGCACCACACTTATTACAAATCTACAAAATCAAATCATTATGTTGCCTGTCTGGCACCATAAACAATTACACTATGTACTGTTTTCATTCTTGGTAATGAAAGGTCACACACTAACTTACGTTCATTAATCAATATGTAAATAACCACACCGTTACTTTTTTTAACCTACAAACACCTCATATGATTGTACTGATTTTCTACTTAAACTCATTCTGAAACATTTTGTTTTGTTCCCATTCTCAAATAAATATTGCACAACAAAATACTAAATAAAAATCGTTAAATATCAATTGCAGAATAAAAACAATATTGATAATATACAGACGTGACAAAATCATAAAGAATACAAAAAAAAAAAAGACCAGAAACAGAATATGAATGCTGTGACTTTACATTATCACTATCTTAACATTCTTTTATAATTTGTTTGGTGTAAAATCAAACATTATTCACAGTTTACAACAGTGTCTAAGTCTACATGTACACAAAATCATGACTGTGGCCATAACTGTATGACAACAGTGCAAATATAAAACTGTCAATAGTCCAGCTTTATGTTGTTTTTTATTTAAGTGATACCGTGTTGATAATTTGGTTTGTGCATGTGGCCTCTACCACCAGCAGCATCTGACACACAACATGTCCGCACTGAAGATAATGTGATTTTCACATGTTCTGTTCCGGTCTTATCAAATGTCTCTAAAAATTGATGCCCGCTGCCTATTGTGTGCTAAGACAAACAGAGAAACATGGCACACCATTGCCTAACTTGCATTACAGCACAATCACATCTTTCCGCGTGCATAATGACATGTTGTCAGAGCTCAGTAGATCTGGAAGTGAGCCGAGGTGGTGCCGTCCTTCCAGCATCGCAGGGTCTCAATGACCGTAGAGCGACACAGCGGGCATGTCCTCTCCCGGTCGAACCACAGACACAGGCACTCCTCGCAGAACACGTGCTGCAGAGGAACATGATGTACAGTACACGCACATGTTTCCTTTTTTCGTAGAGAATGTACAGCTAACACATCTCTGTATAATCTGTGGTAAACATATTTTGCATTCGCAATTCAAGGTTTTAATTTCCTTTACAGCCTTAACTGAATAAACATCAATGGCAATTAAAGATCGACCCTGCAGAAGCATCTTGTCTCTGAGTGCTGGTCAGTAGCTGATACTGACCTTTGACCTCACTTCAAAGAGCACTTAAATTATCAAATAATAACAGCAGTGGTATGTAAAGGAATTAGTAGTCAGTTGTTTAAATGGTTGTTTTCTTTCTCATGTATACTTAAAAGTCACCAAATGCCAACAGAAAATACAACCCAATTCCGAATAACCAACCTACAGTATATTCAGTGGAATACAGTGCAGAGACAAGATATTTAATGTTCAAACAGACAAAGTTAATTGTTTTTTTGTAAACATACACTCATTCTGAATTCGATGCCTGCACCATGTTCTAAAAAAGTTGGGACAGGAGCATGTTTACCCCTGAGTTTCATCAGCTTTCCCTTAAACAACACTCAGTAAACATTTGGGAACTGAGGACACTAACTGTTTCAAAGCAAAAATGTTCTTCCCCATTCTGGCTTAATATGCAGCTTAAGCAGCTCAACAGACCAAGGTGTCTGTTATCTTATTTTGCCCTTCATAATGCACCACATGTTCAGCAGAAGACAGGTCTGGACTGCAGGCAGGTTAGTCTAATACTCAAACTCTTTTACTACGAAGCTACACTATTGTCTCTAAATGTTTAATGTGTGTTAGCACTGTCTTGCTGAAATAAGTAGGGACATCTCTGAAAAAGACGTCGTCTGGATGTACCTTTCAGCATTAATGGAACCCTCACAGATATGACAGTTACCCATGATGCCTTGGGCACTAACACACTCCCACACCAAAGCAGATGTTGGCTTTTGAAGCATCAGAATGGTCCTTTTCCTCTTTGCCCTTTCCCTTTCAGCCTTGCCCCTTATGTGCAGAGATTTCTAGACCAGATAAATCTTTTAATGATAATAAATCTTTTAATAATAGCAGTTTGAACATTACATATCTTGTCTTCGTACTGTATTCAACTGAATAGAAGTTGAAAAGGATTTGCAAATTACTGCATTCTGTTTTTATTTGTTTTACACAATGTCTCAACTTCCAGTGGATCAACTTCACACTTTGTTGCAGTGACAGTGTATGTACTTCAGGGTGTGTTAGTGCACCATGACATTACTGTTTGGTGTGGTCAAAGGTGCAGCTCACTACACTTCTGACTACACCCAACCTGACCCATTAGTATTGCTTGCTGAGGTCAGAGGCTCACCAGACTTCTAACTTTCACCCAGAGAGGGCAGTAAACACTGCCTTTCAGCCTAGTTTCTCTGATGCTTTTAATCAATTTATTTGAGGGATTCATGTGTTGGATTTCTGCTGATAACAACTGCTGTTACCAATATGCTGTTACCCCATCATTGCAAAGAACTTCAAGTCTCTCTTGTAGTTGAATGAACACATTATTTTGCCAGTTCTTATCATGATGGTCCACTGGCAGATGTGGACATAAAATACAATGTTTTTCAAAATGTATGCATTCACTGAGCAAAATAAGCTACTGCTGACTGTGTTTTTTTTTCACTGGTGCCTGTTTCTCTTTCTTTTTCACAAACTTGACGTAATGATCAGGATGATGGCTTTTAAGATGGGAAATTAAATTTGTAGTGTTGAAGGAATGTGATTTGGCTGCTCCTTGCATGACCCATGCTGAGTAATCATTGCAAACGGCAACTTTGCTATCTGTTTCAGACGCTTCAAAAAACCTCCACACGTCAGATATACATGCACATAATCTTATCCGCCTGTCATATCGGCAGAAATATTCAGTTTGGGCTGATACCAATATTTCCTTTTAAAGCCTTTATCAGCAGAGACAGATGACAAGCTGATGTTACTGTGCATCCATTATTTATATTTTTTTAATAGCTGGCTTTCTCTAGCTTAAAACAAGCTAAGCGAGTCCTTACCTGACACAGGAGGGCTACGGGGTCTCTGAAATCAGCCTGACAAATAGCACAGACATCACCCGCCTCACTGCACTGCTGACTGCCTGCTCTCATGCCATAACTCTGGATGAGACAAAAAAAAAAAAGAAAAAGTGAAATATAAAGGATTATACTCTCAAGGTTAATACTGAACTCACAATGCAAAAAAAACAAAGTTGAACACATCCGTGTGTGCGTGTTTATATGAAAAGAGTAAAGTCTGAATCTGACCTGGGAGCTGCAGAGCATGACCAATGCCTTGCGTATGGCAGAAATACGTCCACAGATGTCAAAGGACTGCAAAACAATAAAGGTGAAGCACAATTATTTTTCTTAATGAGAACAACAATCTCTCTTTTTGAGCCAGTCTGACTGTCCTTTACTCTTAACTAAACGTTTGTTAACAAGACTAAGAGTGTGTAACCATGGTAGCAGCTCTGTGAGGCTCTGTTTAGGCACAGCGGTGCTTTGAGTAAAATAATAGCATCAGCATGCTAACCTGCACACATTGCCAATGCTAACATCCTGATGTTTAAGAGATACAACAAAGTTTCACATGTTCATCACTGAATGTAAAGAAAATGCTGCGTCTCTACTTCCTCCCACGCACAAAACTGAAGCCAAAATATCCCAGATATGAGCGCTGCCATCTTTGGCAGGTGGCGTCATTTGGAGTAAAAGTCTTCACAGTAGTGATCAGGGTTGGAGCCAAGGTATCGAGTTCCCCCGCGTCTGGCCAATTCAATCACGAGCAGAATGAATGAATGCGTGAATCCCTGTTTATATAGCATCAAATAGCTAATTAAAACCAAACTGATAAAAAAAAGGAGCACTTGAACAAGCATCGGTGTGACAATGACAGCTTAAAATGACAGACACCATCTTTGGGAAAAATGTTTTTGACATGTACTTTGATGTTTTAGTTTGGCCCATGTCCCATCTGCTGACATGGAGGGGGCAGGATTTTTCACCTGTTCTGCAGCCAACCACCAGGAGGCAATCAAGATGCTTTGGCTTCACTTTTGGAAGCTGTCACATTTCTAATATACTGTGTGTCAATGGTCCATCATCTTAGTTTAGTCTGCTAGCATGCTAACATTTACTAATTAGCTCTAAGCCCAAAGTGCAGCTGATGGGAATGCGGGTAAATACTGAACATTTTAGACCTGATGATGGTGCTTGATGAAAAGTTACCACAGTTCATCCTGAGGAGACCCTAAAGAACAACTGTGCCGCTTGAGCAAAAGTCAGGGGATCAACACAGTCAGTATGGATTTGGATCTGGGGACAAAGACAGACTGTATAAAATCCTAGGCAATCTACCCAATAGTCGCTAAGATATTTCACTGTGGGCAAAAGTGGTGGACTGCCCTGACCATAGACAGACAGACTGACACTGACATCTTTTGAGCCACACCACTAGCACTGCTAAAACTACACTAAGCTGAGCTGTTATATAGCAAATGTTCATGTATCTAAACACCAACAAGGTAGCACTTTCTCTGCAGAAAATCCACTTGCCAATTTGTGCAGTTTTGGGAGTTTTTGCTGATTACGCATTTTTAATTTTTACTTCCAGGCCATAAGGATCAAACATCCAAGTTTTTGCTCTCAGGCCAGTTTCTCTAAACTTTATCCAACTGATGGACCCCATGTGACACAATAGCATGACAAGAGTGAATCAACAACAGGTGCACATCATGCACAACAGCTCACTCTAATATTGTCCCACTGCTAATATGGCCTGATCCTGGAAAATACCTGCTGCACGTCAGTACACACACCCAGGAAACTGCCCACCCAATTCAGCTGAACGAGCTCATCACTGACAACTACATCCTGTGAATCACTGGCGTATTAAAAGCAGTCTGGACTATACGTAACTGTCAACATGCACTACACAACACATGACAGTGACAATCGTCTTCTGTAAGTAATTCATCATTGCATCATTTCATGTATCTGAGTTCCCCATAGTTTCACTATTTCAGCTTCCCATTCGATTTCGTGACTGCCTTAAACTGACTCACGTCTCTAAAAAGCTACGTATCCAGAGCTGCTTTTACGTTCTTTCATGTAAATGTTGAGTAACTGACCTTTGTGACCTGTTTCTGTCTCTTTCACTCTTCTCCTTCCACACGTCCCACAACAGATGTGAGTTCTCATTTCAAAATCCATTCTCATTCTAAAACCATTGCTGTCAATTTGATGCCCTGTAACAAACTGTGTTTAAAACACAGCTGCACCACCTATGAAAAGCATGACTGGATGGTTACTACTCTTTCCTTGAGAACCACCACCAGCTGTACCTATAATGGCAGACTTATGGAAAACTGATAACTGGATTTCTATAAACTTTGTAGATACCCTTCAATTAGTTCCTTTTTTAAAAATATGTACACAGTAACAGGAAAACAAGTCTACAGCCATGCTGTGAGGCTGCTGCTAATGCTAGACGTGTTATATATTTTGTGAAGTTGTGGACTTAAATCATCCAATATCTTTCCAACACTGTTCAAACACAGAGAAATCTGCAAATCTGTATTTAAGGTAACGGTTCATTTCCTGCTGGCTGTTGCTAGCTAGTTGCTGTAACTTATCGGAAAACACAGGATACACCGGATACATGACTAAACATAACATGAATAAAACTTAAATATTATGTTGTCCATGAATATGATTTCTGCCTGAGTCGTGTCAGATAAATTTTCATCAGCTGTTTGTTTAAAAGTGAAGACAACTCCCATGATCCCACAACACTTCACCATGTCATAAAACTATGTCTTTTGTTATTGTTTTAATGTGAGATAGACCACTAGCACCAGAATGATAAACATGACAAATTGCGTGTTTAAATACAGCAATGGTTTGAGCTTCATACTAATGCCAGCATGCTAGCATGCTCACAATTACAAGGCTAACATGTTGATTTTTAGAAAATAAAATATTTACCATATTCACCACCTTAGTTTAACATGTTAGGATGCTAACATTGGCAAATTAAACACAATGTGCAGCTGAGACTAAAGGAAATGTCATCAGTTTTGCGAGTATTTAAATGATGGAACTAGACAAAGTCTGAGCATCACCAAAGTCATTATAATTCATCCTTTAAAACCTACAGGAAAAAAATTAATCAGGGGATCACCAAAGTAATGACGATTAATCTTCTGGGAACCAGGAATGCCTACACAAAATCCCATGGCAAGCTATTCAATAGCTGTCGACACATTTTCAGCCTGGACCGCAGTGTTGGACCGGCTGACTGAGCGAACAGCTGACACTGCCATTCCTATAGCCACACCGCAAGCACCATCTGTTGTCAGACCCTTGTACATCTTGTTAATGACTACTTGCGATCAGTGCTTGAAATTGAGGATGTCCTGTTGTCACAAGGACAAGAAAAGTATCACCTGGATCACAAAGTTACGGTGTCTTGGACAACTCTGAGACAATAGAGAGAAACTTCAAACATCACATAAACACTGAAGCAAATTTCCAAATAAGATAAACCGACCACATCAGTTCAGTCATTCATGGTCAGTCATGTAGGTAATCATGTAGGCTACAACCTATTGTACTTGTGTTATGGAAAGGTCTGATAAGCAGCAATTTCTGAAAAATTGGGACAATGTTTGTAAATGGTATTGTAAAGTTTTGGACAATTGAAAATAGAAATCAGGACAGCTGCTGGACGCATTAATTTTGAGCCTTGCTTGCAACGTTTCTGGTGAAGAAGTCAAAATTTTGTGTACTCTGTATTTTCAACAAAAATCTGAATCTTTGCTAAATATTTTGCTACCAGGCCCTGATTTACCTTGCAAAGGCTGTAGATGATGATGAGTGTGGCTCCCAGGAAGTAACTGTTTGAGGGGTCTTCTCCCATGATGTACTTGTACCACAGCTGGATGGGCACCAGGGCACGAAACAGCTGGCTCAGCTCCTCGATCACCAGGTAAAACTTGCCCTGGACAAACGCACAAAAATTAGAACCTACAAACCACAATTCCTAAAAGGTATTCTGCATAAAACATAAATTAAAACATAATGCAATGATTATACTTGAATACTAAATACATTTCAACCTATGATCAATTGAATACATTGTTTTTTGTAAGTATACACTTTGATATGTGCAACAACAAAAAAGTTGGGACAGGGGCATGTTTTCCACTCTGCAACATCATCTTTTCTCTTAACAACACTCAGTAAGTGTTTAGGAACTGAGGACACTAATTGTTGAAGTTCTGAAAGCAAAAGTCCCATTCCTGCTTGAGAGACGATCAGTGTTCAACTGTCTGGGGTCTCTGTTGTTGTATTCTGCGCTTCATTCCAATCACACATTTTCAATAGGAGACAGGTCTGGACTGCGGGCAGGTCAGTCTAGTACCCCCACTCTTTTAATGTTTTACTACAAAGCCACGCTGTTGTAACACATGCCGTAATGGGCCTTCACAGATGTGACATTAGTCATGCCATGGGCACCAACACACACCTATACCATCACAGATGCTGACTTTTGAAGTTAGCAATTGTAACAATCTGAATTCTTCTCCTCTTTAGCCGAGAAGACACAACGACCTCCATCGGATGAGTTTGGGCCCTGAGAAGTTAACAGCATTTCTGGGTGTTGTCGATACATAGCTTTCAGTTTGCATGGAAGTCTTAACTTGAGTTAACTCTAACTGTCAACGTTCCAACTTAATATTTTGCTATTTTGATTGGCAGTGTTCTTTAAGACAAAACAACAAAAGAAAATTGACCTTAAACCAATGAAAAAACAGTAAATTGAGACAATATGTATTCTTTCTTTGATCCACTCACTAACTGTCCAAAAAGCAGAAAGAGCTCAACAGCTTCGGGGCACTCTTCTATCTAGTCAAGAGCAGTGCGGTATTAAAAGCTTAAAACAGCATGCCTCCAGCCCAAACATGGCTGCTGTCCAGAGCTCTGCAGTTTCACAGCAGTACAGGCAATTTCCCCACACTGCAAGGGAAACTGGCAACGACTCTTTCCACCTGCTACCCAATACCCACATTAAACCCAGCCCTACGGGGGCTCGCTAGCTGCCTTTAAAAAGGACCCCCCCTCCCCTAAATAATCACAGAGAAGAAATGAACTTCTGACTAAAGTCCCCACATTAAGTGAATTGAGGACGTTTAAAAACAGAGGCGACCAAAATGAAGGCAGGCTTGATTCCCCGATGGCCCCCGTGGCATCCCAGCTTGCATAATGACTTCCTGGATGCTAGATGACAAAGATTGATGACTGCGGGTGAAGAGCCACAAGCAGCCAGGTTGGTAGGGGAGGAAGACCTCTGCCAGTGGCTAATTCATCTTCCTTATTGTCCCCTCAGCCTCGTATCCCACAGTGCCCATCACGCCCACGCTAAAACTGTCAAATCTAAAGTTTGGACGGAAGCCAAAGAGTTTGAGTAAGCTCCACTGCAGGCCTTGTTTGAGTAGTTTCCTGCGTGGTTTTATTACTTTGTCTGATCTCTTTATCCACTCCACAGTCACACACCAAAATACACACAAATACATAACTTCACATTTTAATCTAGAAAACTGTTTATATTTTTATTTGTTTACTTTGGGGGTAAGTGGACAGGGGATTATATTTGGTTTTAAACTGTTATGCTACAATTTGTTTTTCTGCTGCATTATCCAGAACTGATAGGGCCAGTACTGTCACATCTATTAAAGTTTGTTATAAACAAACACAAGTTAAAAGGTAAGAACGCAGCAAACTAGTTAGAAAAAGGCTAAAACCACTACAAGGAACTTTCATTATTTGTAGATTTGAGTCCCCTGTGGTCAGAAGCAGTGTTTCTACTGTAATAACCAGAAAATATGACACCAAACATAAAATTATCTAAAAAACCTCTTCCTGCTTCTTTTAAGTGGCTGAGGTAAAACTTACGGTAACTGTGTTCAAATGTAAACACAGGCAAAGTAATTATGCAGAAATAGCTGATTTTCTCACAGATGGTCCTGTCAACTTATGTAGGTCATATATTACATTTGGACTGTTTCATAATCAGTTTGATAGAGCTCGATGGTGAATGAAGTGAGGGAGTGGTGTTAACAAGAACAAAGCAGTGAATGAGAGATATAAAACGTTATTTTCTGATCGTTTCACAGCGGTTGTGACCTAAAGCATAAATAAACAGGCACACACATCTGCTCAACTCTGGATTTTGTGTGAATGCAGCCAGAGTGATCTTCAGTCTGCTCTGTCTGTGTGCGTCTGTATATGTTTGTATATATGTCTCTGCAGCTCTAACAAACGGAGAGCAGAGGAAAGAGACAGAGAAAGCGATGTAACTGTTGGTCGTTATGTTTTTATAGAGTCCCGACCTCACAGCTCACTGTCACCACTGCCCAAAGGCTGATGCCCAGATGCATCCAGGACACAGCAAAATAGGAGACAATAAGAAAATACGGGCAGACAGGAGAGTCATCCATCAACACACACTTCTAGTGGGTCATAAGTGATGATTTAGAGGGATTAAGTTTAAGTGAGTCTATACATTGATTTTTAGTGAGTATGCCTTTAATACTGTATATCTGCGTTTTGGATTAACAACCTTAATGTCGCCCTGAACTCTCTTCACTTTTGGACATTTTAGAAAGAAACATTGAATAAAACAAAAATTTCAGTTAAAATATAAAAATAAATCATTACATGTAGCTCTATTTGTTGAGTGATGCATACTCCTGTTGCACCATTTTCCCTCAGCTGCAGAAAGTGTTCCACATTAAATCTTGCTCGAGGCCAACAAAACAGACATGTGGAGCAACACCAACAGAGCAAAAAATAAACCACAGATCGATATTAGGAAGACCAAATTTAGGAACCACTGCATGTGCCAAAAGACTCTGAGAGAACCTCTTACACAACAATAAAAAAAAATACTGACACATTTAAGACTTAGCCACAATTAAGAGGATTTATACACATGCAGCAGATATGAGCCCTGTAAGATTTTAAAACAAAACCGTCATGGAACTTATGCATGCGTGCCTGCTATCACTTGTGCAGACTCGCGCTGACTGTGGTGATTATGTTGCATCATTAGTGTATCCGTGGCTGGATGCAGTAATGAAGCAGACAGGCTGATTACGTGACTTCGTGGAGTTCAGAATAGACGACACTGTTTAGACTTTATGAACTAGTCGAAGACAGTTATGATACAATCTGGGATTCCTTAAAACTCAACATGTGTCTCATCAAAGCTGTCGAATTCTGTGTGTGTGTGTGTGTAGCGTGTCTCTGTGTGTGTGTGTGTGTGTGTGTGTGTGTGTGTGTGTGTGTGTGTGTGTGTGAGTAGAGGGTACAGGTAATGGTCCAGCTCCAGGGAGGGATGACCTCACCCGTGCAATCCCCCTTGAGGGTAAATGAGCTCAGTTGCTGGCTGCCGTGGTTCTGATAGGCCTGTAGGTCTGTTTATCAGTGGAAAATTTAATCCTAATACTTTGTAAACCCCTCCTCCTCCTCCAAACATCTAACACACAAACACACACCAGGAATATGTGCTGCACCTGTATGGAAATCAAACTCTGTCTGTGGTTGCGTTCGCAGTCATGTTCTGTTGCCTCGGGCCAGACTAACCACGCACACAGACACCCACACACACAGGCTCACCTAAGGAGCACCGTTTAAAACCTTATGAATACAAAACAGTTTCACACTGTGACCCTTCAGCACTTTCAGCAGTCGGCAGAGTGTTTCATCATAGTCCAGAAAATGGTTGATAATTCTTTTAAATTATCACCCTAGTTTCAGTTTCAGTGAACTTCCTGTGACTCACTGAGTGTCTACACTATGTTATGGAAACGCATGAATATGGCAGTTTGACAGGAATTGAGATTAGATGTCTTTTACAGGTGCTATACAAGATTTTCTACACACTCACTGGAGTGACAAATCCTCCCCTGCATTAATAAGACATACAGACGAGGTTTTTATAGTCACACGAGAATAACTTATTTGGATGAGTTAGGTTTTAAACCAAGGTCTAAGCTGAACTAAATCTCCATTTGGACTTTGTTTTTCAGTCAGCTGATCATACGCACGAAAGTTTGACATGAACTAGTTGGGCAAAAAGCTACAAGTACATATTGCAGTCAGGGTAAACATGAAATGCACATAATTAGGGCTGCAATTAACAATTATTTTTATTATGAATTAATATAATTCTTCTTATTAAAATTGTTTAAATGTTACTTAATTTTAAAATGTCAATAAAGTCACTAAGGCTGCAACTAACAATTATTTTCATTGTTGATTATTCTGTTGTCTGTTATTTTCTCAATTAATGGATTCATTGAATGAAAATGGTGCAAGGTGTTGATCAAAGCCCAAGATTATGTCCTCAAATGTCTCGTTTTGTTCACAACCCAAAGATATTTAGTTTACTGTCACTGAATAGTAAAGAAATCAGAAAATACTGACATCTAAGAAACTGGAATTAGAGAATTTTTACATTTCCTTCAAAAAAAATGCCACAAACCGATTAATCAATTATTTAAATAGCTTTAATAGATGACAACCAACGATTAATCTAATCTAAAAGTCACACTTTCACAGAGCACAATGTGATGTCCTGGACCAGGGCTGAGTATTAGTATTTGATACCTTTAAGGTATTGACCGAAATAATCCAGTACCAAGTAGTAGTGAAACTTCTCAAGTCAAATGATACCTGTATTTATCATTTTTGCACCTAGATTGAGAAAAAAAAAATGGTTTTGCTTGCAGTAAATCCCCTTAAGCATTCTTCAGTTTAATGCAACATGTTATTGGCCCACTACTGCAGCAGCTACAAATCATACAGTTATTGTTATGGTGAAGACAAGCATAGTGCATTTTATAGGAGACGGTAGATCGGCTTGTTGAGATGCCACCAAAGCGTTCGAAAGTTTGCCCATACTAGAACGCTGCAAATCCTCACATTAGAGGATCTGGAACCAGCTATTTTTTGAATTTTTGCTTTATGATTTAAATTCTGAAAATATCTAATAAATCAAATGACTAATTGAACAGTAATTTCAATACTAAACACAATCGAGGCAAATTAGGATGTCATTATAATTGTATATTGAGATCATTACATACATGGTTATAGATAAGAGCTGCAACGATTAGTCAATAAATCATTTTGTCAGTTGAAAGAAAATTAACTGATAACAATTTGGAGAATCATTTCAGCAAGCAAAAATGTTGAAACATTTTCGGTTTTCAGCTTCTTCAAGTTAAGGATTTCCTGTTTTTCTTTGTCATCTATCATGGTAAATGTAGAGTATTTGGGTTTTTGACTGTTGGTTGGACAAAAGCAGTAACGTGGGGACGTCACTTTAGGGTTCTGGGAAATTGTGATGAGCATTTTTCACATTTTTAAAAATATTTTATAGAATAAAAGAACAATCAATTCATTGTTAAAAATACTCAGCAGATTAATCCAAATGAAAATTGATATTAGTTGCAGCAATAGTAATATATATTATTATAATTTATGGATACAATACAAAGTGTAAGTATGTCCTGTGAAAAGGAGTCAACATTAATTAATAAAAGTCACATTTTCTATAGATGTCCTCAGGGTCGGAGGAATAAATGTGGATTTCTTACCCTGGATTTGAAGGCCAGGAGAATTTTGGGCAAAAAGAGGACAAGGCATTTCAGGCCGATGGTGAAGTACTTGAGGACAAAGTCAGTGATGCCCACCACCCAGATCAGATCAAAGAAGTCAAAGCTGTTGAGGTTGGGCTTGGCAAATATGAGGCTGGAAGAAAAGGAAAACATCTAGATGAGTCATTACAGGGAGGTCTGGTGTTTTCACTCAGGATGGTAGAGTGACAAGTGACAGCGAGGCAAATGTTAAACATAATGTGGGAAACTCTCTGCGAACAAAATAATCAAAAAAATAACACAAAATACTCACAGGACATGACCAGACAAGAACAGGAACACTCCTAAAGGAAGTGGAAGTAAAAATAAAATGGCTTACACAACACAAAATGAATGGAAAAAACAAAATATATAAAGAAACATAAGATGACAGCCAAAGAAACACACAGCTAGTATAAAAATACCTGCTCGTACACTACCTGTTGTGCAGCTCCTCATGACTAAATGTGTAGTAGATATACACTATATTCCCTGCAAGGAACATGACGATCCACAGAGCAACAAATACAGAACGTTCCTCCTGGTAACATAAAAGAGACACACACCGCTATTTTAACAACATCACAAAAAATTTCTATACATTTAAAATTGAAAGTGAAATTGAAATTTAAGACCAATTATTATTTTTATAAGACTGCTGATTGATAGCTTTCACTGTCTGCTTCCTAAAATATAAAAGGATGTGTCAGTCCAGTCACTGACCAAATATTGGGAGGAAAAGCAAGACGCACAATATACGGGACATGTTTTTACGCAGAATGATGACTTTTCCTTATGATGATTAACACAAAACCATCAGAATACATGAAGAAAGACTTCCTGTGTGTGTGAAAAGTTCTATCGTGACGCTATAAACAAAGTGACTCAGAAAACAATGTCAACACAATCTGAATCTGAAGTGTAGAAGTGGAATTTTGTAAGTTCTCCCCATGTAAAATATTACAGCTGTCAAATTAACAGAACAAGTACAGTATTATTACATTTCTTAACCATTTAAATAATTGTATATTTTATTCTTATAGTCAACAAATCCCATGAGAAGACCAAAACCAACAAAGAATTCATCCCACTACTGTAACAGATATTGGCTCTGTATCCAAATCCTGATATATCTTATTCCTCTGTCCAGTACCATTGTTGTTCAAAAATTATTAAAAACAAATCAACGAGCCACACTGTTTCACCGGTCAATCAGAAATATATGGTACTGCTGCTGTAAAAACAAACCAAATGTGTAACAATCCACAGCTGAAAATAGTTCTCATAAAATGCACTTTTGACTCCTGTTTGAATAACATTTCATAAAAACAAGAGTGCCCTGCTGTTTTAGAAAATTACTTGGCCTTAACTTAAAAAGATAACTAGACTTATGAGCCATTTTTAAAGCAACATTAGGTAACTATTCTACCTTAAAATAACATCATCAAAATAGTGAATTGTAACAGGGTGAATAGAGCCTCTGTCATTCCCTCTCTACGCCCTGCATGTCTCCTTACATTATGTAACTTCGGCGTCAGGAGAAGTGAGAAACTGTTTATGACGTTAGGTCACACACCACCAAATGTATCACTGATTTTTTTGAGATTGGATCATATTCTCTGAGCAAAATGTCTTCTGGTTTCCCCTTGGTCATCCTTCGGCTATTCCATCTCAACTCTAAGCGATTTACAGAGTTTCTGATAGACGCTAGTAGTAACGGCTAATTGCTGCTGACTGTAACTTAGGTGCCCTTAGCCAAACTGGGAGCTCGTCAGAGCAGCGGGGTAGTGTTGTTGTTTACACCTGTGGTACAGGAGCTTTAGACTGTTGGTAGAAGGAGGTTTTAAGGCCCAGGACGGGAGGGGAATGCTGACTGCACAAGTAGACAAAGTAATGTAAGAGGTGAACAGAGCGAGAAGGATGGAGGACGCTAAGAAGAGAAAAGGAGAAAGCTACAAAGCCAGAGGCCACTAGACAACAGTAAAAGTCAAGACTGGCTTTTCGTCATTGGTGAGGGCTTCTCAAAATAAGAGGCTGCAAAACAGCTGAAACATTAGACCAGACTTACCCTTTAACAATAGCATGTGTGAAAAACTTAGCCTGAATTTGATCCAAGACTAACTGTATCGGTCTCAGTATTGGTTTAAGCTAACATTGGAAAACATCTGATGCTGTTATTGTTTAAAAACGTGTCAGACAGCAGTGAATATGCTGTAGTGATTTACCCGTAATGACACTTGGTGCCTAAACGTGGAATTGGCATAGGCGAATGTGCAGGCCATCCCCACACACACAGCGATACCTGCAGGGAGAGAGGTGCAACATCATCACTAAACCAGACAAACCAGACCACATGCTGCTGATGATGCTTTGCTGTGAATAGCTATAGTAGCTGTAACTATTAAACACTGTCAGCAGCACTATTATCCAACAAGCTGGTGTACCTAACTTATGCTGAAAGCAGACTTTAGCCAGCAGAATTAGGATGAAGGGGAAGCCCCTCTGCAGCCACGTGACTACTGCCTTCAGCTCAGACAGTGCTGGGGCCGGGGTGGACGGGTCCTCCTGGGTTTCCTCCCTGGAGCTGTGTCTCTCCGAGGCGGCTGCCGTGGTGGCCTGCTGGAGCAGAGAGGAGGTCCTGTGCTGCAGGGGATGGTGGTGAAGGTGGTGGTGGTGGTGATGGTGGTGCTGGGGCGGCCGAGGGAGAAAGGGTCCGCCCTCCGTACGGTGGGGCCCCCCTTCTTCTCTGGATGACGCAGTCATCTGGATAAAAACTTCAGGGGGAGAGCCCAGGACTAAACCGGCTGCCTGAAACTGGGCAGAGGAGACAGAGCCGGAGGGGACACCCACCAGGCCGGAGAAGATCTGCTGGGGTGAAGCAGGTGAGTCGGGCTTCAGACAGTCAAACACACCACCCTCATCCAGGCTGCTCTCTGATCCAAGAGTTTGGCTTCGGCTCCTGAGTGGGAAACAAAGCTATGCTTTATTTTTCATATCATATATAGTATATCCTTTTAATATGTAATATTTTGTTGTTGTGTTGTAATGTCTGGGTGTATGTACATGTAAGGCACTTGGAGGTTAGTTAAAGGTCTGGTGTGGAAGATTTATATGGATTTATTGGCAGAATGAGGCAGAAATGGAATACAATATGCATTAGCATTTTCTATTAGAATATAATCAGATGTCCCTGCCCAAATATGAAGACTTTGGATTGGTTTGGCTATAAAGGTAATTGTTTCCATCGAGGCAAATATGATTAACATTAAAAATACCTTTAAAGATGCAACCTGCTGCAGTGTAGCAGGTTAATCATTAGGTTTTCACTTTTCCTTTTCCCCTTATGTTTGTGCTGGGAGCTATCTAAGACCAAATCAGCTGAGCTAGTGTTGCCATAAAATTGGAAGCACACTACTGTCGAAAATATCATTGTTAGACATAGAATTATGGCTTGCTTTAACTGGAACTAGCAGGCCTTGCCAAAACCAACAAACAGTCCCAGACTGTAATTATGTTTGTAAACAGGTGCTCCACAGACTGCACATTTGGTTATGTAGTGTATGAAGACCGTACACAAACTAAGGGCTTGGATCAGCAGCTGTGCTGCCTCTGAGAGCTATAGACCTTTATACAGCAGCCATTGTAACATGAAATAGTTGAGCAAACACAGATATTACTAATGATACTAATTAAGGTCCATTCTGTTCAGGTCAAACAGAGTCAAGGTGCTGCTGTTAGGCATGTTGGCTCACTGGAAAGACTCTGATACACTAAATGTAACAGGACCTTAATTAGTATCACTGGTAACACCTGTGATTCCCCTGCTATTTATATCAATATGGCTGCCGTGAAAAAGGTCTATTCTTCCCACCTTTCAGAGGGCATGCCATCCGTGTTGCTGCTGTGTCTCCTCTGCATGGCATAATGCTCATCACAACATGGTCCTGCCCTGCAAATGCAAATCAACAACAGAGTCAGACTGACAGAGAGGCCGGCTTGCAGCCTTTATCTTCAGCTGTTCCTCTTTGTGTGTGCTTCATACGTTACATGGTAAGCTGCACAACAATGTAGACGACTTTACCTGAATGAGTTCAGTGAATTGCCCTTCAGCTCTTGTCATATTTAGTGTCAGGTTAGCTTGATTGATGCTGCTGCAAAAAGGATGCTCCTCTGACCGTCCAGCAGCTCCGCTCTGAAAAACTTCCTGTATCACGTCATCGGGGCGCCTATCAGCCAATCAGCGCCCTCCTTCCAACCACACCACATCCGTGTTGGAAATTTGTTTTGCTTATGGTGGATGTCAGATTTCGCTGGATAAATATAACAGTGGTTAGTCGTTAGACGTAATGCTGGACTGTACAGAATCGTTTTCTTCAAAGGAGACGGAACTGCGTCACTTAACTGCGTTATAATACATTAGTTTTTTTTAGCATCAGTTTCTAGCTTGTCTAAAGACAGAAAGCTAATGCTAACGACAGCTAGCTAGCTGGCTAACAAAGCAGTCTTTTATGATGAAATGCCGCTAGCTTACATCCCCACCAGTTAGTTAACTACTTTGAGCTGTTTCAAACCATCATTTATATTTAAAGCCATAGTCCGTTTAGCGTAATTGAGAAGAAGTTAAACCTGCAGCATGGGTTAGCTAATGCGGGCATTGACCCCGAAAATAAATCGTATTCTGGTACTTACTGTATGCATTCATCACATTTGCTGTCTTATAAAGCTAGCTAATGACCGTTTACAGAGCCAGTTTTACTCGTTTTTTGTACCGTTTTTGAGTCGGTCGTCTTCAGAAGGTGCGCTTCATTACATATTCCTGACAAAATATCGTCAGTGAGGGGATTCAAACAGGTGTAGGTTTGATGTTTTGGACTGTCACTGTCACCGGCTGCATCAGCACAACAAAGCCATGCTATAATGGTGCTGCGGAGGTTACTGAGAAAGCGCTGGGTGCTGGGAGTAGTCTTCGGACTGTCTCTCATCTACTTTCTCACCAGCACACTCAAACAGGTAGAGAAACTCATGAGCAAATGGTTATTTTCTTTTTCAGGGGTGGGTGGGCTGCCTTACAGAAGAGTACATTGTGTAGAAATTTAACTGAGAAACGTTTAATTGGTGAGACAACCTGATGGGGAATGTCATTTTTTGGCTAATACAAGAAAACACCTGAAAAATAAAAGTGCTCCGTCACACTGATGTAAAAATACTGTAAATCCAATATTGCATTAGAGCAGTCCTGCTCAATAACTTTAACTATTGTCCTTAGTGGATTAGCACATGTCATAAAGTAGGGTTGGGCAATATATTTTTATATTGTTATATGGCAATACAGTGTAAGAGTTGTAATGTAATTCAGTGATGTAATTTTCTTAGGTTACCAGACTGTTCTAGCTGTTTTATTATTTGCCTTTACCCACTTAATCATTATCCATATCACTGATGATTAATAATCTAAAATCTCATATTTTTGTGAAAGGTAAAGGTCAACTTTATTATGACATATCCATCCATTCAAAGCACAATTACACAGTCAGATTCAGTCTCTGCATTTAACCCATCCTACTAGGAACACTGGGCAGACACTGCAGCTCTGGGGACCAACTCCAGTTCCAAGCCAGTGCAGAGAATTGACCTAGCATACATGTTACCAATGGTACCAATAGTCACTACAGTGCTGTCACAATATTGATAAATATTGAGGTATTTGTTCAAAAATATTGTGATATTTGACTTTTGTCCATATCACCTAGTCCTGTATCTAAGGAATAGCTATCCATCATTGAAATGGTAAAGCAAAAGATATAGTTTTTGAAAGATCTGTTATGTGGGGCTGGGTATCAAACTGACTATGGCATTAAAAGGCCTTGTAGATTTGTAGTCTTGATTATTTATTTTTGGAAAAGATACATCTTGATTATAGGGCTGCAGCTGATGATTGTTTTTGTTATTGATGGGTCACCATGGGCTCTGGGAATTTGAAAATGAAAATTAG
>JAJHUR010101914.1:0-20313 GCA_027495735.1 Lutjanus campechanus | reverse complement strand
AGACACTTGGATTACACCACACAAGCAGGATGGAGACATTTTGTGTTTGTTTTGTTTGCTATTTTTAACGTTTTATCCGTGGTCACTATTCACTGCCATTGTACTGGATGAGGCTGCTACCCTGCTTCTCCTAAAACTCCAGGATTGTTTGGTGAACTGAAGATCTTCACTTATCATCACATCGGCATAGTGGTGAGTACATATAAAATGGCTTAATCTCACATAGTGTAGTATCACTTTAAGGAGAGCAATTTACTTTCTCCCCCAAATAATCAGACTTTGTGCAAACCAATGCTCAAATGTTGGACCAAGGTGTGCCCCTGTGCTGAGCTGAAAAGGTAAAAGTGAACATGATACAGTTTCTCATTGCTTATATATTTTTTTGTGTCGCTGAAACCAAACAAGTGCATACATGTAACTGAGCTGCTGGCTGTCCAATCAGCAGGGCTCACTGCAGGCGTGGCCACAGGTTGTCTTACAGCACTTCTGCTCTCCTGGACACTGACCATCATGGTAGCAGTACTCAGCACACATGGGGGTTCCCTGAGGCAGAGCGCAGCGGCCCCGCTTCACTGTGGCACACCAAGACAAAAAACAAAAAAAACAAAAACAAAAAACACACTCAGTTACAAAATAAACACACTGACATGATCACACAAACACTAGTGGAGCCACATATCTAACCTGTGTATGGGGCAATGCACTCATGTCCACATCCATTGTGGCAACACTTCTCATCATTGGGGCAGTCGCTGTCATTAGAGCAGAATTCAGCACACAGTCCTGCACCCCAGCGCCTGCGAGGACACACTCCCGGCTTAGCTGAAGGGACAAGAGACATGAATACATAAAAAGGTGGCTAAAAGTAAAATTATAAGCATGTCTTTTGGTTAGAAGGGACTTTCTGTTGTCCATCCACGGTCAGTTCAGTCACTAAGGTGACTTAACCAAAGATTTGACAGCTGCCCATTAAGAGAAAAAAAGTTCAACATTGTGGCTCATACTGAAAGCAGGAGGGACACAGACAGCTCCACAGTCAAAGACACAGCATTTGTGGTCTGCAGGACAGTCTTCATCACACACACAGCCTTTATGTGATGGGACAACATTAAGGAGACGTGGGCAGTGGCCTGGTTTGGGGAGAATTGCTGAGAGAAAGAAGCAGTGAAGCAGAAAAAGAGAACTGGGATTACATTAATGAAGGTGTCTGGCTGCCAAATAACTTGGTTGTGCACTTTCTTCCAGAAGTAAACAGTAAATACATTATACATTAGATTAAACACATATCTGAGTAAAACGTACATACCTGTTAAATTGCCAACAGCTTCAGCAGCAAAAACTAAAGCACCGAGTGTTAAAATCAGTGCACAGACTGCAGACCAGTGTTTCTCCATGTTAACTTCTTGCTCACAAGAATGTACTCTTGTTTGGACAAATATCCCAGTACAAAATCTGAGCAGCCCAGTCACAGGATGCTGGGTCCTTGTGCCTGTAGAGTTACATTCTCCTTTCTGCTTCCTGAGCTTTTTGATTGGATGTGACAGCAAACACATTGTTACCAATCAGCAGTCTCTTATGGAGTTTGTTTAGGACCTAATGATGGACAGTGTTTTGTTTTGTTTTGTTTTTTGTTTTTTATTAAAATTTACATGATAATTATGTTATGGTTCTTGAATCTTTGTTGCAAAAACAATCATCTGTAAAAATCTGGATGATTTAAACCTTCAACATATTCATACCTGCAATGTGATTATTGCAGCAATTCTTTCGGGCTGTGCACAGTTTAGGTACAACATAAATAACAATGTTTGTAGTCTTAGACAAGTTATGGAAGATAATGATGATCACAGTTTTATAGATGAATCATCAGTTGCATCTGCTATTATTATCTTTGTCAGGCTTAAAGATTAAAAAAAATCAGTCATTATCTATTCAGGTTTAGTTTTTTAGTCCACAAAACTGCTGGAGTTTTACAGGAAAACAGCGTTGCAGAATCTCCCACATAATTTAAGTGATTGGTGACCAGTTTTCAAATGTTAAAAGAAACAACAACAACAACAACAAAAATAAATAAATAAAAAAGAAAAGAAAAAGAAAGACAAGAAAAAACATAAAATGCCTCCATACTGTTTGTTTGGTGTAATCCAAGTCTCCTTAAGCCCCAACATGCCCAGCTGCCTTGAAAGACATAATTTACACCATGTTTTTAGCCTGAATCTTCACTGCAGATCCTCAGCTTGGTGCCACATTCATTTGTGTGTGCACACCGTCTGAACTAAGCCTAGAGGGGACTGTGCGACATCCAAATGTTCTTTTTGAGTTACCTGACAGAGATCGACACTGCTGAATGATCACTTCTAGTTGGTCATGTTTCTGCACTTCACCTCAGTGCTATTCTTTCAAGGTTAGGTTAGGTTTCTTTATTGTCCCTTAAGAGAAATTTGTTGTGCAGCAAGAGTTTACATAAAAACACAATACAAAGGGGCCACATAATCAACAAGATTATAACTTTGTGCAGTTATATTGAACTTGGCTGCACTTAACCAGCATTTCATATGTTTTAATGTTGTTTCTGTCCGTGGTGCCTTATTTTCTGTGCAGTTGACCATTTTATGCAAAATATCACCTGATCAAACCTTGATTTGAGGCTTTTAGTTTACGTCATGCAATTAATTGTTCACTCTGAACTGTATTTGAGAGAAGAGATTGATTGTATTTTTCTTTTCCTAACAGTCATCCACATGATCTCAGTGTTCTCAGTCTGACTCTGTATTGCCATCTATTGGTATAATGAGGAGTTACATGTGAGCTGTTTAAGTCATATTCTCACTCACATTATAACACTGTCAATGTTTTGACCAGTGTTGTCCTTAACAAGACAACACAGCTGTTTCTAAAACACATTGTACTCTCAGAGTACAATGTGTTTTAATAAGTCTCAAAATTGAGAAATGACGAGTTAAACTGTGGTGATTATTTTCACACCGCTTGTCAGAGTATTTTCTTTTTATTTTCTGCCTTAAACGGTTCCTTAAAACTTTGGATGACTCTTGTCAAGACAGGTTTTTAGGGACCAGTCAGGTTAATGTGCAATTAAACTATTGCTCTTTCCAAGTGAAGCCTAATATGCTTACCATTTTGAAGAGAGGGAGATGATTGCACTCTTATAAAAAGAGCTGTCCTCATAAAATCTAAATTAAAAGGAGCAGAGAGTTTCATAAGCCATTACACCTTCCTTGAGAATCAGCTTTGTGTTGCTGAGTTTCATTCACCATCTTTTCTTTTCATTATTACTATATATATACATCCCTGTGTCTCGTGTCTTCTTCTGTCGTGTTTATTTTTGCATCTTTACTCATTTATTTCATCTGTCGTCACGTCTCTACATGTTGCTTCTGACTCTTCTCTTCTTCTGTCTGGTGTAGATGAAATCTGATATCTGTCCCAGAGAACATAAAAAAACAACACTGTGCCTATTAAAGTGCCTGATAGTGGCACATTAATGAGATAGTCTGCACAACTACATTTGGTTTCTCCATGAGACAGCATGTATTTGATTTCAGATGAGTCTGGCCCAGCACCCTGTGCCGTGAGACCGGAGTGTCTATCTGATTCAGTCCCCTGATCCTGATAAGGTGCTGCCAACGTGCACGTAATCTATTGTGCTGTGTCACGGTGCACCAGCCAGTACAGGACAAACAGAGTCATGAAAGGGCAGACCAAAAAGTTTTCATTTCAGTAAAAAAATAGTTCCAATGAAAACTGTTCACAATGATGACTGTGGATTACTCTGAGTTACAGGGACACTAATTCTGATAAAACCTGCTGTAGATTATTTTAAATGTTGTGGAAAAATATTCACCTCCATTGTATTCAGATCTGTTACTGTTACTTCAATAAAAGTACTAATACCACAAATTAAAATACTCCATTAAAATTAAAATCATTAACACATAAGCAGCATTTTAATGTTGTAGCATGTTGAGAAGAAGTTAATTTAAACTACTCTATAAACCTTGGGTTGATTAATCTATATCAGTAGATCACATTCAATATGGGAATTAGTGAATTACATCAAATTAAACTAGTAGTTTAATTACATTTTGCAGTAACTTGCTGGTAGTGATTGAAGAAGATAACCACTTTTGCTTTTACTCTTTTTATTTTTTATTTTTGTGTAGTTTACTATTGAAACTAAAACTATTTTGGGCCATAGAATGAAATTAATGGTTTATTTATTTTTATTTTACCTTTGCCTTTGAGCCATTTTTGTCAAGCCCCGCCCCTGTGAAGGCATGCCCAGACCACCATCACCACAAACCTGACCTCTGGAGCATGTGCAAAATGTTTTGATTCTAAATTAAATGTGAATATATTAGGTGTCAATTAGTCTTGAATACTAATTAATACTATTCACAAACAAATATTCAGAGAGGTTGCTGCATGCTATTTTAAAGGTTTCCTTGGTTCCTCCACCAGGACTCCAACTTCCAGAAGGCAGATGACTGACTGATGGACCTTGCATATAAAATAAAAGTTGAACATGTTCCCTGCACTTTCCCATGAATAGTGGGATATTTTATTTATTTGGTTCATATAAGACCTGTGAACAATAAACTCAACTGCCAACTTAATATTAAAGTTTATCTAATATCACATGCACATTGCCACTTATTTTACAAAGTAGTTCAAACTACTTTTTTCGCTGTAGATTTAGTTTTCCTCTCAGGGTGCCATAGTTAAACTATGCTTTCAAAGTGGCTGCTCCAACACTGACCATATTTCATAAATTGATCACACATTTTGTAGGCAATCTAATCTGTAAGTGACTATGGCTGTTAAATAAATGTAGTGGAGTAAAAAGTTTACTATTTCCCTCTAAAAGGTACTGTGGTAAGTATCCTGGAAGAATGACTCCTGTCCCATCCCATTCCTGTCAACCCACAGTCCACACACATCATGCACTCATCAGATGGCTGCAACCAGCCACAGAGCAGACAGGAAAGAACAGAAAAAAAGAAAGAAAAAGACAACAGAATGATTAGCATCGTCTTCAAAATAAAGAAAATAGTGTTTATTCATAAGAACTACATATATACATTTAAAAACTGACAAATTGTTATTATGATTCACAATCCCAACCGATCCCTTTGATTTCTTCCTGTCCCATCCCACTTTACTGAACTGTAGTAATTGGATAAAAGGAACATAGATACATTCTAAACCTGCAGAAATCACGACACAGTAATTATGTGGTTTGTTTGGCCCAGCAGCCCAGCTGCACTTACACACTTTATCCATATTGTCTCTGTAGATTGGTATGAGAACAGCAAAGTGCTCTAATCAGGGTGCAGTACCGTTCATCACCTCTGGGTGGGGGTCTCACCTCAAAGATCTCAGTAGCCTGGGCCTGTTTTTTAATCCTCCAACAATCTGAACACTATTACTGAAGTCAAATAAGTTCTATAATGAAACATGATTACAGCTGCACAGAAATCACCTCCTCACAATAGACACGTCTCAGTATTTGTGCGATTATGTATCTTTAAATCGAAATGATAATATCTGATAATATCTAATATTTCTTGGGGTCAAAATCTGATCGTTTTGGTGAAATCTATCTTTCTGAGTGTCTCTCAGATGTTGCAATGTAGTGTAACTATGTAAATGTATTCTGTCTGGCTTTGATTTGATTGACAGCTATCCCCCAAACTCTCAAACAGGGAGAATCCAGAGGGTTATTATACAGGGTGCAGTGAGCAGAGAGGAGTAATTTTACCCCTAGGAGCGGAAAGGCCATGCAATTTACATGTCCAACTGCATTGCTTATGGCCAGCTCAGTAGCCAATGGGATCGTAGCTGTGAGCTTTTTATGATCTAATATCTGTTGCTTTCACACACTATCTGACATATCTGACACTTGCACGACTGTCTTTTCAAATACGTGTCTGCTCAGAGCACATGTATACGTAAACAAGGTTACTGTATTTTCATATTTTGCTGTTTTATATATATTTTTTGTTGCATTCTCACCACACCAAACCTTATAGAAACACCTTGCTCCTGCTCCCTCCCCTCCCTTTCCATTTCCCCATTTTCCATTTTTTTTTCTTTTTTTCCTCTTGTCCTTGGGAATTCAATCATGGAATAATGTTGCTGGAAACCTTTCCTCTATGTATTCATGTAACAAGGCTGGGCTACTGGGTGTTATTGTATGTCCTTGAAATGATGTAGATGCTATCAGTTTCACTGCTAGCTGTGAATGTTGAACATGTGAATGAGGTGGGAGGGAAAGAAACGATGGTTCTGTATGACTGTAAGTGAAAGTTAGAGCATGAGTAGTGACGACTGTAGTTGTGGGAAAATGTTGAGAGTTTTAAAATAAGGCAATCTGCCCGTTTTTATGGCCTCCTTGTGCCTTTTCTATTGTCGCAGGAGACAGGCTCGTAGATGGAAGATGGAGATGAACAATAGCAAACTGATATGCTTGCATAATGGAAGCAAGGAAAGGGAAAATATGGCTGACATGAAGTAAAATGAAGACGCGTCAGCAAGTATTAATAGTTGACTGCAGTTTTTTTAAGCATGACTGGCTCTCTAAAATTCAATATCTACCTCTTGTGTGACACCTTAAAGATAACAGCAAATATCATTGGAAAATGGTTACACACACATTTAAGAGATATTAAATTAACAGTAAACACCCATTTCCAAAAACAATACTGTAAAAAGTGTATTTCAGCAGTAGTTGAAGTAATGTAATGTTTTGAATGAGCTTCATTCAGTTTTCTGCTTTGTTATGGCAGTCAACCTTTGTGATTTATAACAGCTTGAAATGACACCATGTTCTCTGAACGTTCTGTTCTTATTTCAGTAAAAGCAGGTCGGTTAAGTTTCTCTTAGTTCTGTTAACTAACTTAACTGTAACTTATAAGTTGAGTTGAAGCTGAGCAGCCAGAGGACATTGCAGGGAAAACCAGAAAGCATTTTCTTCATAAAACATGATCCAGTTTCACCCGAATCAGTGAATAAAGTCATTACATTTGTACAGTTTTTGTACAGTAATGTTAACCAATGAGGCCTGAGTTATTTTCTTTCCTGGGATGGAGAAATCAAGTTTGAATATTTAATGTGTGTCAAACGTTACTCAAATTGTACCGAACAGACATTTTTGACATCAAACCTTTTATAGACCACACAAGGAAGTGGCTGCTATTCACACATTAATCAGAAAGATGTTAATCAAAAAGATGAAATGATAGATACATGATGGTAATAAACTGACATGGGCTACTGAACCTAAGATGGGATGGTTATCTTCTTTGGTGAGAGCCTTTTCAAAGGTGATAAGGAAAAATATTTGCAATTCCATATTAGCTTTGCTGGCATGCATGAAATATCAGATAGCAGTGTTGCTGTTGCTACTCTGACTATGAAGAGTGACAAAGCACATTTCATAAACAGTTAGATATGGTGGCCTAGACAGAGGACTTTAATTCAGGTGACTGGGGTTTGAGTCCCAAGCATGTGGATTTTCTCTTCTGTCTTTCAACTGAGAAATTTGGACATAGTTATTCAGTGAAGCTCCAAAGTGACGACAGGCTATTATTTGCACTTTGTAGGAGACGGAAAATGTCACAATTGCAAATCTCTGTGAAATGTGGGTTAAATGTGAATGCTAAATTAATGCTGGTAAACATGAACTGCTCCTACCAGAGACAGAATGAAAAGCACATTTAAGCTCTTTCAGTGTGAAACACACATTTATGGGATCAGAATTATTCTAATTTCTTCAGCTAATGTTTCTCTTCTGCAGAGTTCACCTTCTGATCCTACTGCACTTTGCACAGTCTGAAAGGCTATCACACAAATCAGGTCAGATCGGCCTCCTCTTCCACGAACAGCCAAATTTATCCTATCACCCAAAATTGGCCTATTTTTACTGTCCTCCTATCGCACATAAAGATTATAATAATTACTAAAAAAACACTTTTTTTTGCTATGTTTTAACATTGAACAATAAACTTGTTGAGCATGAATTTTAGACCGTTCTTCTCTGACTTTGACGTCAAAAACATTTGTTCGCTATGATTGGATAAACAACAATTGGTTCTCATTAAATACTCAAACCTGAATTCACCATCCTGGGAAAAAAATCATGTGAGGCCCAGCTCCCAGCCCATTGTATGCTCCGTGTAGCTAACACCCACTAGCTGCTGAAACAGTCCACTGTAAAATTTCAATCTACTGTTGCACATGCTACATCCCAAAAGTGAATAAATTCTAGGCAGTATGTCCATAACCACAGTATTTTGAGGTGGCAAACATGTTAGAAGACACACTGACATACCATATTAAAGCTAGCTGTCTAACTATTGAACCAGATTTGGTGCTCTAAAAGGGTTAAAAAGGCATTTTTTATTTAATCTTGACCTCATCTTTTTGAAAAATTTAGTCCATTTGTAAGTGAAGCCGTTTTTAAAAAATTGGTCCAACAACTCTCTTTTTTCAGTGAAATTATAGTATAGTACAGACATCTTTCAGGCCAAAGTCATATGACAAACATGATAAATGGGCATAATTCCCCACCTCATGCTCATATTGTTTCCAGGCTGACCCAAAACATGTCTCAACACCACCCCTTGACCTCATGGCCCCTCCCCTCCTGGACTCCCATAGTCAATCATGTATTACATTGTGCATTAACCTGCCATTGACCTCTGCATGCTAAACCCAATTGCCATATTATCTCCACTGTAATGTTCTACTCTTAGTTATCTTCCTAGGACTGAATCAGATTTTGTGTCCCACTTTACCCTCAGGCATAAAAAAAATGTCTCAAATGACTGCTAGGCCCCATGGAGGGATGTGAGTGTGGGTGGGGGTGGGGTTGTCTCATCTAAATCACCAAAAATGGGATCTGAGATAGAAAGTGCATCAGGAAAGAGGGCAGACTAGGACTTTTGTTTTTCTGGAAAAGAAAGTTTCAGGTTGTTTTTCCATTAGAAATAGTGGATTTTTTCAAATATAGCTCTTTGGAAAAGTCTCTTCTGACATCTGACACTTTAAACGTCTCTAATTATCTCCTACTGGCTTGAACAATTACTACTTTTGTTATTACGACCAAATATGCTTGACCGATGCTCCTACAAATGTGTCTACTTATCCCGCTAATACAGGAATAATGATAATCCTGTGATAATGTTTTGAAGTCAAAATAATGCTAATGCCGCTAATGATGAAGCATGCTCAGAAATCCCTCCCCGTCATCCCATTGTCTCCCATGGCGGAGGAGCTGGCCCCCGCGGCCCCCTGGGAAATCTGTAATGTATTCAGCCAGGCCTTGGGAGTAAAATGAAAACAAATGTGGTGTAATAAAGGAGAGAAGATGAAGCGATTCTGTGATGATGCTCTCCACCAGCCTTATAAATCAAAATAAAAGTGGAGCAGGTCATATGTGCCCCCACCCTCACTGGATACACACACACATACATATACAGTATATGTATACACACACACACACACACACACACACGCACACGCATGCATACTAATGCAGGAGTGAGAATAGAGGAAGAAGGCAGTGGAGAGTAGGCTACAAGAAAAAAAAGTATATTTTTTTTAGCAAAAAGTAATTTTTTGCATATTTGCATGTATCTCAGTCATTTCTTTACATTATATAATTGCAGAAATATGTGTTTATTCTCTATACAGGTGCCCAGTTCTAATCAAACAATTTCTTAATAAAAGTTCAGTGTGTAACATTTAGTAGGATATAATGGTAGAAATCAAGTAATGTAAATGTTTTCGTTATTGTATAATCACCTGAAAATAAGAATTGATGTGTTTTGTTACCTTAGAATGAGCCCTTTATATCTATATAGACCACAAGTCCTTATCCATCGAGTCCACCATGATGCACCGCCATGTTTCTACAGTAGCCCAGAGCAGATAAACCAAACCACTCTTCACAGCCTCTTCACAGCCTTTCAAAGTTTTGCAGGCACCGTCGCTTCTCTTATACGCTTGGCATGCAGATCGGTTGCAATCTGCCATTTTATTATGGAGGCTTTGTTTCATACATTCTGGTGACTTTTAAAGACTGAAAATAGCAAAATAATAAGTAAGTATAAGTGGTAAGTATTTTGTCTGCAGATGACTTATAAATTAAAATTAGCTGGACAGTATTTAGCCTTACCTTGTATCAAATTTCAAATTTGGTTACAATAACACAGAAAACAAGTATATTAATTATACTGCCCTTAGAATAAATGTGCCCCTTTCCTTAAAAACTTTAAATAAGAAAAAAAAAAAAAGAAAAAAAATCTTGGATATACACAATCTTGACTTTCAAAAATGTGTAACTGTTTCTGCACCTCCTAAAACAGATATTTTGCCAACCATTTTACATTGTAATCCCTTAAAGGGTTTTCATGTAGGAACCACATTTTCATTTTATTTTTTTAGAAAGAAAATACTACATGAAACTGCTCACAACAAGATCCGTGGTTTATCTTGAGTAACCAGGTCATGATTTCTGAGAGACACTAGTGTTGAGTTTTTCAAATGTATTTTTTGGCACTTGGAGCACAACAAGCTGAGTGCCATCTAGTCCCATTATACTGAGAGAAAGCAGACATCTCTACCGCCAGTATCTCCAAAACTGTGCAACTCACACCAAAACAATCTAGACAGATAAAGAACACTACAGGAGCTGTCCCCTTAAAAGTAAGCAATGTCTGCTTGTTACCCTTCTTCACAGTTGCATAATATTTGTCTATGTGTTATAATCAGGTCAACCACAAAGTGCTTTTTGTGTGTGTGTGTTTTCCTGTTTTATTTGAGTATTTTTAGAGCTCTGGGGAGGTAAAATAATCTAGTAATTCACAAGGAAAAACACAGATTAGAAGAAAATCAGAAAAAAATCATGCAGTATAAAGGTTTTTATCACATTAATCATGTCATGACCCCTCAGATTTGTTTTGCAGGGGACCCTTTCACAATCTCAACCCCCAGTTTGTAAACCACTATTACTGTAATTAAACAGGATTGAAGCTGAATGCCAGTACTGCCCTCCGCCTGTAGGGGCTGCTGTGGTGTCAGTGTACTTACTGTACGAAGCCAGTCGTCCCGAACAGTGAGACAGGAGGTTCACTGATGGTACAGTGGTGACAGTACTCATTATACAGAAAATCCAGAAAATTAAAATGGAAAAAAGAAATCTCACAAACAGCTGGTTATCTTGGCCCAGATTTTACACAGGCAACTGAAAACCGAAAGATTTATTGACACGAGGATCGGGGTTGATTTGAAAATTGTCTCCTTCACATATGCATGGTGTGTATTAGGTTTTAAGGTCAATAACAAGAGGTGAAGGCTTTTTTTTTCTTTCTCTTTGGGAGACTTGTGCATTAGCACTGTGAAACACACTCCCTCAGTCCCTTCCTGCAAACTTTGAAGGCGGATTTGAGACTTTTTCTCTGACAAGGTGGCTGCTTATTACACAGATAAAGAATAGTAAACAGAGAGTACAATAAATAATTGATGCCTAATAAGTTGAGGGAGAGCGTGCCAGGGCTCCTTTTTTTTATTTTCGGGCCAAGAATAGAGAAAGCCTCCTGAGTTGTTTATTTCCTCCATCCTTTCTTTCTTTTCATGTCCTTCTCATTTTACGAGCCATGAGTCAACACAGCACACGTAAATGATATTTTGACACAGAGAGCCATGAATAATGCATTTGAATTTACTTTTATGCCAGAGTTAGACCCCTCTCAGCACCCTTTCTCTCCCTCCCTATCTCTCCTCTCCGTTTCCCCCCCTCCTCTCCGTTTCCCCCCCTCCTCTCAGTCCCCACCCCCCTCCCTCTTCCTCTTTACCCCACCCTCCTCCTCCTCTTTTTCCTCTTCCTCTCTTCACTATTCATCCTCATCAGAGCTCAACCTCATTTCTCCTCTCCTCCTCTCCTCGCCCCTCCCTCCTTTCCTCCTCCTACACCTCCGTCAGACGGCAGAGAGGAAACGGTGCAGGATCAGACTGGAGCTCTCAGAACTGAACATCTACTCCATCAATGTTTATTATCCAGGTTTTGCTCAGGTGGCTGCTCACTGACACGTTTTCATAATCATGAGGTAGGAATTGGGACGCAGACAAGATATTTTTGAAACGGTTATGTGTTAATATTGACTTACTGGCTTATTTATTGATTTACTATGGGCTGATGGTTTGAAAACAGGCATTTAACATAGTTGCACTTTAATTTACAGTACACTAATAAGACATAACATACTGCTTTGTATTAAATAGACAAAAAATAGAAATAATATGTTCTGAATTAGTCAGTAAACAAACACAGCTATACCCTAATTAGACACCATCCACCTAACAGTAAACTGATAAGATGTAATAAGCCATACGCTGCATCACATTTGATAAAATCTAGAAATAATATCTTCTTTATTAGGCATTATTAGACTTTAATAGAGGGTAATTAAGGATACATTATAACAGAACTGTAGTGTAAACTAAAATGAAATCACACATCTGCTACTTGAGACTTCTTTGTCTGGTCTCGTGTAATTGGCAGAGTAACCAAGACCAGTGCTTACTTCTTTGATCAGATCACTTTATTTGTCGGCAGTATTTCATTGCCTGTGCAGTCACCAATAGTGTTTTTAAAATGGGGAAGTAGACGGTGTGTGATTTTACTTTTGTTTACAGAACAGTTCTGTTGTGATGTGTCCTTAATCACCTCCTATAGTCTAATAATGGTCTAATAAAGAACAGATTATTTCTAGTTTTTGTATAATTTGATACAAAGTGTGACTTGTTGCATCTTACAGTATTAGTGGACTGTAAAATAAAGTGCGACCAAGTAGAGTTTTTTAAAAAGTAGAAATGCATACAGTTTTAACTTTGATTTAAAAGACAAGATGTTGGGACTGACATGTATTTTTATCTTAAATAATCAACCACTTCAAAAGCAGAGGAAGCCTTTTACATTATGTCTCTTCACAGTACCTAATGAAGGCCTCTGAGGTCAGCGAGGCCCCGATGAAGCCAACGGCACGCATTGATTTGGTGTCTAAATTAATCATCCATAACTTGATCTGTTCCGATAAAGTCATCAGCAGCCGGCATACTGCATGATCAGCAGCAATCATTCTTCCCCTGCCACATCGTTGATGTTGAGCCCGGGGGCCCACAAACTGCCCGACACGGCCGTGTGTTAAAAGTAAATTAAAAACATTTATTCTGCTGCTAAACAGCTTGCTCGTAGTCATGACAAACAGAGGAAGTGAGGATAGAGAATGACGTTCAGGGAGCTCTGACTATCCCATCTTCATCATCATAATCTCCGTTACTGTCATTTTCATGTGGTTTCTGCTCGTCCACCTACACATCATCAGTATCATCATCATCTTTAGGTGTTTTCCAGGATCCTTGTTACCTACCTTTGTTCTTTGTTGTCCAGGTCATCAGAGAAATGACAAATAGCTTGATTTTATTCCATTTTTTCATTTTCAGGGGGTATCCATCTGAACATGTTGTTATCATGCCACTACTGAACTGTCATCATCGGTCATTGTGTTTCTGTGTTAAACCACACCGTACAGACCCCTTTTTAGTGCCAACGTCATGATTACATCACGGTGTTAGCTGGAAGCAAAACACGGGAAAAATTGAAAGCAAACACAAATCACCTCAGAGCTGGCCAGGCTCAGGCCACAAACTGAGCAAAAATGTCATCTTACTGTATTGTTGAGTGTCAGAATCGAAGCAGTAATGGCTCAAAATTGAAGTTTTATCACATGCCAGCTGCCACTGCCAGTCTAAAAAAATGAAGACAAGTGTGGTGAAACACGATAAGACAAAAGCTGGGAGATGTGACAAAATAACCAAGATGAACTCACAAAATGTCAAGAAAGGAAATATTCTTAATGTGTTTTCCTTAAATAGAAAAATTCAACTGATTACCGTCTGAATTCAATTTTCTCTGTTTTACCAAACTACTATGAGCTTTTCTTGCCTTGTTAACTCTGTAAAACACACTTCTTTAAACTTGACAGAAGGAAACAAAATAAAACTCAACAAAACCTTCTTGTCCAGTCTTTCCAATGTTTCAACAATCACCAGCTCTGGCTTTGTAATTAACCATGTTAGATGTGAAAATAGTCTCCACCAGCTGTGTTACTCTGACTCGTCCTTTATTGGGCAATGAAAGTCTGTGAAAGAGAGTGATTGTATTTCAGTAGAGCTCATATTTTCTTCAGCAATTGGTAGTAAGCAAGCCAACAAAATTTGCTAGCTAGCGTTAGTTAACGTGTTTGGGATTTTTTTTTTCACCTAAACTCCACCCACAAAAAGACATCATAATCTTTACCAGCGCCAAAGGGGTCCATACACTTTGATCTTAAGAGACTATTCTGGTAAGATAAAGGTTCAAGTTCCCCTGCAGACATGCTTTAAAGAATGAAAAATAATCATTAAAATGTATGATTATTGTTTTGTTTAACATGGTTTTCCCACGTTAAAAAAAACACTGAAAAGTCTACACTTTCTCCCTCATTAAGAAAATCTGGATCTGGCACCGCACCTCGCCTTTAATCGCTGTTTGCGCTTCGTTGAGAGGTGAGGCAGTGCGAATCAAGATGGCTAGCATTAGCATTAGAGGCAGCATAGAAGCTTTCAGGTTTCTTTGCTTGCATATTAGACATTGATTGCCTTTTGTATTTGTTATGTACCAAATCTAACATGCCTGGATTGCGTTTGAATCTCGTATTTGAGGGAAGTGCACAGACATCTCCTCCTTCAGTAGAGGAATGTGAAAACACCTCTCCAGTGGGAAGCTTTGCACAGATACAAATCAGTACAGTCAAGGTCAGACATTTTAAGGGACATAAACATCAGAAAAACACATTTTTGAGTAGAGGGAATCTCTAAATTAAAAGAATGAGGAATGGCATAAATTGTTTTGCTTGTTTTTTGTTTGTTTGTTTGTTTGTTTTAGCTGGGATGCTGGATGCTGTATCCAGATCTCCTTTATACAATTTACTTTGAATAAAATTACGTATTTCTGTGGGTTTGAACATTGTTGAAAATATTTGGGATAATTTAAGTACACAACTTGACAAAATATCACATATGCATAGTTATTTTTATAAATTTTTATTGCAGAAATGTTACATATTATGAGTTTAATCCACACGGTGTAACATGATGTTGCATCTTTGCTGGGTTTTTTTCTGTAAACTGTGTTATTTTGGCCAGGACTCTTTTATCTCAGAGACTCTCCGGGTAAAATAAAGGTTACATTTAATGGCAAATAAAAACAACATCAAGACCTACTGCAAAACAAACAAAAGCTGTTTCAGATAAAATCTTATCATACAATGTATATCGATGTGCAAGTCTTTGTAAAAAGTTTGGAAACCCCTGATCCCGACTATAATCCAGATGGTGATACCAGTCACTGGCTGCAGCCTGTAATCTACTTACTTTACACTTTTGAGTAATACAGTCCTCATCCCTCTGGTGTGAAATCCCTCTGCTAAGAAGTGGCATCGAAGGAAGCAGGGATGAATAATCTGCATCATCCTCATCGTCCACAGAGTGGTTCTTCATTCATAATTTAACACACCCCCCCATTACATCTGATGAAAGCCACTGACCTGAAAATACAGAGGGAATGAGCTCCTTCAAGTATGGCGTTAACATTGTCTGTGTCCGTCCTGTACATGTTGCCAGCAAACATCAATAAATGAGTCCAGTGTCAACACTGGGATCTGATGTCGCTTCTATTCGTCCACATGGGAATATGACACTAACCAGGCTTTCACACAGATATCTTATATTTGAATGAGGCAGTCAAATATAATGCACATAAAGGGATCCTAAGAGTATAACTGAATGTTCCACAGCAAGATACACAAACAATTACACAATATTAAACTGTGAGATGTGATCAAATGTTTTAATAACACAGTAAATTTAGACTAAAGACCACATGCGGGGCTGTTTTATAAGTGTGAAGACATCAAAGACTGTTTCCATCATCATGCATCATATACAGCACAGTACAGTATGCATGTGTCCATGCAGTATTGGAAAGTCAAATGTATTAAATGCATTTCTCGGAGGCTCTTTTTTCCCATGCTATGACCCAGAAACTGCATTTTCCCAGTGGTATTTGAAAAGTGCAAAGATACACAGTATGCAGTTACATTTATTTAAAATGTGGTGAGTGCATATGTGTGTATGTGTGTGTGAGTGTGCGCGCGCATGTGTGTATGAGACTGAGAACACATTAATGGTACGTTTCCTTCTGGCCACACATTTTCCTGAGCTCAAACCTCTTTTAGCAGGCTTCCTTTTGTTCTACTGTACGATTGGATTGTGATGAACAATGGAAAAAGCTTAGCCTGCAATAACCAGTAAACAGTAAATTAGTGCATCATCCTTTTTCCCACAATGCACTGCCAAAATTATACTGAAAACACAAGAAAAAAGCTGTATTTGAATGGTTATTAAATAAACTTTAAAGATTTTCTGAGCTGGAATCTGCTAAAATAATGTTATATAACCAGTTTCTCGGCCAATACAAGTTTGATGCTCTCCCTTTTCTTTCTTGTAAAACATGACCAGTTTTCACATTAAATATATAGGCTGTTTAATCGCAGCTAAATGCATTAGTCACCGTGTTGGCCCGAGGCAAGGACTGTGTTCACAGCGCATCATTTGCTGTGATATCTAAAGCTACCATATCCCTTTAAGCTAGATTCACCGAGTGTATTTCTTGTTGCAGTTAAGTGCATATTTAACAGACTCTCTAGTTTCTCATACGTAGTTATTCATATTGAGCTCTTCAGAGATAAGCCCGTCTCAGAGCGCAGTTTAAGAGCTTCCACCCTCCTCCCCCTCCAAAAAGAAAAAGAGTTAAAAAGTGGAACAAAAAGAGGAAGCTCCAGCGTTGTCAACACTGTACCCGTCCTGTATCAGCATGACAATCAGGGTATATTGAGAACCTCAGTGTGACTTCAACGCACCACATGAGTCATCTGGGATTATGAGTCATATTCTACCTCAGTACAACAAGAGCCCCAGCTTTACCACACACCTACAGACAGGAAAACTTTTCACAGACTTACCACCTCAGCATGCCTGCGACTGTCGACTATGCTAAAACTGGGACAATCGCTTCTTTTTTGTAACACAGCCCAAATGTTCAACAGATGTGATTGGATCAGGTTTAAACTGACATTAGAGGAGTAAACAGTCTCCACAGCGGTGAGGAAATGGTGACTGATATGAAGCCTTTGACCTTTGAAACTTTGCATTGCTGTTAAAATTTCATTTTGTGGTTTTTGTACTGCATAGATAGATAGATAGATAGATAGATAGATAGATAGATAGATAGATAGATAGATAGATAGATAGATAGATAGATAGATAGATAGATGCTTCTTGAAAGTTAGATGAGAAGATCAGTATGAAGTGTGAAGCTAAGTTTAGCTAACTTAGCTGGTTGCTGGTTAACTTTTGGATCCAGTTGCCAGGCAACCTGTGAAGACTTAAGAAAATTACTGGTCTTGACCAAGAAATAGTAATAGTAATAATCATTCTCACTTTTACACTTAGATTTATGTACATATTAAATAAACTGCAGTGTGTTAAAGCTACAATATGTGGCATTTCTGTATTAAAATGACTAAAAATGCTATAGACATATGTTACATAATTTACTGATTTGTGTACTTACATTATCCCAAATGTTGTCAAATGCAGAGAAATCTGTAATTTATTTAAGGTAACGTTCTGCTTTCTGCTAGCCATTGCAAGCTAGTTGCCATAACTTATGGGAAAACATGGAATACATCAGACATGACAGAGAGTGAGGAAGGAATTTAGTGGACATGACTAAACATAATGTGAATGAAACTTTATTATCACCTGACACATGAACATGATCTCCTCCTGAGTCATGTCACACAGATTTATGATGGTTGTTTTCAAAAGTGAGGATAACAGCTCCTATGGTCCCATGCTGCCTCAAGGCGTCATCAAACTATATGTTTTGTTATTGTTACAATGTGATAGAGACCCCTTGTGGCAGAATTTATATGCATTTATGCTTTAAACATTTGAGCTTTAGAAGTGATAGTAGACAGCTTTTGTTACCTTCGGGCAGAGCCTGGCTAGCTGTTTCCCCCATTTCCAGTCTTTATGCTAAGCTAAGCTAACTGTTTCCTTTGCTTCATATTTAGTGCAGACAATCTTCTCAATATTCACTTAGATAGATAGATAGATAGATAGATAGATAGATAGATAGATAGATAGATACATACATACATACATACATACATAGAGAATGAATAGCTTGACATTGTTCTTTTATGCTGCATACAAATTAATTAAATCTAAATTGTTGCGTGCTGAGATACAAATGCACAAACACTCCAACGTAAACATGCAGGAACAAAGACCCTCGACTCAGACTTAATTAAGTAAACTTCATGTGAAGTTGCAAACTCTCTTTGAAATGGATGCATCTGTGCCATTATAGGGAAATAATTGTGGCCACTTTCATCCCCCGCGCAATTAGTCTCTCTTCTGTGAAGTCGTCAGTCAGATAAAGGACGAGAGCAGACAGAACCTTTGTCACTTTAATCATTCCTCTGTTTTTTTTTCTCCACACTGGAATGGAACGAGTTCCCTACAGTTGAATGTCAACGACTCAACGTGTCCTTCAGGCCTATATTTCACATCATTAGTGCTCTTCTTTGAGTTGATACTGTGACACTACCAACCTGCGCTGTATGTCTCAGGGCATTAGCAGTACTGTGTATGCATTTATGTTGTTTCCAACACAGATCTTGAGACAGCAGCAACTTTGCAACACAAAATACGTTAAGACCATTGTGTAGTTTCAAATAACACCAGGATTAAAATTCAAAATTCATTCTGTAGTAAAGTATGTTGTTACAGCAGGGAGAATCAGAATTTGTGATATTATCATAGTTGTGTGCAAAATGTGATTATAGTTAAATACAGTATATGAGTCATCACAAGACTGTTAAAATAAAATATTGGCTTGATTAATGTTTATTCATAAAGTAGCAGAAGCTTGCATCCAAAACCAGAGGCTTATGGAGAAGATTTTAGGGACAGTTTTTGTGTCAAATTTTCTGCAGTCAAATAGAAAATCATAAAGCTGCTCAGAAACAGTTAATACTCCATGAAGTACTTTGAAGTAAAATGTTCATTCATTGATACTGTGGCTGTTTGGTTATACAGGCTGAATGACAAATCTAGCTGAAATGTGGTAAATTGCATAATATGCTGAGTTTAACGACCCATGTTTTTGTTGTTTTACACACACACACACACACACACACACACACACACACACACACACGCACACACACACACTTGGGTTTTGGTTTCATAAGTTTTTTTTTCTTTCTTTTTTGTAATAAAAGTGACTGATGGTCTTTCATGCATCTGGTCCATAGAGGCTTTTCTAATCTAACCTCCATATTCCCTGATGTAATATTAGTGATACAATAATAAAATATATATTCAATAATCTCTGAAAGGGGCTTTGTATAATACATAACTTTGCTTTTAATTCTTCAAAACATTTTGCTAATACCTTCATAATACACATTTTTACGAGTACTTTTACTTGTAAAGGATTGTCATATTTATGGTTGTAGGTTTTGTTTCGACATTGGAGGCAACACATATTGAAAACAGAGTTCACCTCAAAATCAAAAATACATATTATTCTTTTGGCCTGTAGTGCTATTTATCCATGGAGATTAATTTGGTGTGAGTTGCAGAGTTTTGGAGATATGAGCCATAGAGATGTCTGCCTTCTCTCGAATATAATGGAACCAGATGGCCCGTGCCTTGTACTGCTCAAATTGCCAAAAACCAGACCATGTTGTGAGCAGTCTTATGTAGGAACTACTTTTTACTGCAGTAAACCGGGTCATGATTTCTGGAAAGAGACATTGCTGTTGAGTTTTTCAAATTTATTTTTGGGCTCTTTGTGCACCACAAACCAAGTACCATCTACAGTTTGTAATTTCATTATGTTTGAGAGAAGGCAGAGATCTCCACGGCTGATATGTCTAAAACTTGGGTACTCACAACAAAACTATCTAGTCTGGTAAATTGCACTACAGACCAGAGGAATATATGTAATATGTATTTTTGATTTGGGAATGAGATTCCCTTCAAATGGGGGTCCTCCTACAGGAAATATCTATATCTATATATATATATATATATATATATATATGTGTATAAACA
>JAJHUR010101913.1:15091-28017 GCA_027495735.1 Lutjanus campechanus | reverse complement strand
AGGAGGGGAAACAGAGGGCTGTCGGGAGGCAGGAGCGCTCCAAGTTCTGCCAGACACATAGCCTGATAAGTCTCAAGCAGAGTGACAGAGCTCAGAGCACGGGCGGTGCTCGCCTGGGAGCGGTAGGTTTTCTCCAGCTGTGAGGCGGAGAACCTGCAGTGTTTGGAGGGGAGCGAGGTGGGACCGCCGACACCCTGGTTCTGCGCCGGGGCCAAGTAGGCTGCCAGGGACGCCTCCATGGGTGGGGGTTAACCAGACCAGCCTTTTCAGCTCCATCCAGGTCCAAAAACTGTCCGTAGCCGGGCACCGTGGTGCGGGTGGACAGTGGTTTGTTCCATGTCGAGGTGAGCTCCGCGACAAAATCAGGGAACATGGGCAGGCTGTTCTTCACAGTCGTCGGTTCAGGAGGAAGGAAGAAGCCTGAGAAACGCGAAGGTTTCTGAGCTGGTGGAGGAGAGGGCCAGTCCACTTCCAGTTTCTCAGCTGCACGGCGGTACAGAGAGAGGAAGGATGTGTCAACCTGGTCCACCGGTGCGGCAGCGGCGGCGTGTTGACCCGACGACAGCGGCTCTTGTTCATCCTCCGACAAACCATGCACATCCAGGCCGATGTCCAGCACGTCATCGTCATCCTGGTAGCAGGCTAGCTGCGGTAGCGGTTGGCTAGCGCCCTCGGAGGGGGCCGCCTCGAACCCAGCTAACCCGGCGGATCCCTCCATGTGGTCTGCCCAGTCTAGGACGGGGTCTTCGGCCAAGAGCTCCTCGCCGCCGGACTCGGACGAAGCCGGGTCCTTCGACTCGGAGAGGAGGGGGTCCATCTGTGCGATGGCTGTCTTTCCCAGGACCTTTTCCACAAACTTGACCCGCCTCTCCAGGGTTGAGCTCGGAAGCCGGCGACAGGACTCGCAGGTTCCGGGCTCAGACAACGCTCTCCTGGCGTGCACAATCCCCAGGCAGACAGGACATGCTTCGTGGAAGTCCTTCTCGTGCAGGGAGAAGCCGCACCCCTGAGGACAGGGGCGAACGGAAGACTTTCCCTTCGCTCGCTTAGTGTCCACGCTCATATCGAGACACGGAAAACCAGCAAGCAGAAGAAATCAGCGCTCCGCGGGTAGCAGCAGCTAACGCCAACAGGAACAGTTAAGCTAATTTCGAATAGGCAGTAGCCACAACCAAAACAAGCTAACTAGCAGCAGCTAGTCAGCCTGACTCGGTAGAGGTGTTCTTCGCGAGGTGAAGAGCGTAAGAACTGAAGGATGACCGTGGTGGTGCACGTATTTATGTGCAGGCGGAGCCTCACATGTACGTCACCACAGGTCATCTGCCGTAAAGGCGTGAATAGAGGTTTCTTCAGTAAGGCCACGCGAGGGCGTGATATCCCATACTTATGTGTTGTACCGAGTGAATCGACTGAAAGGGAACCTATAGTATTTATGCCAGTGGCTCCCAACTCCAGCTTATTTGCTTGTGACCCCTTAACCCTCGTGTTTTTGTTGAAATTGGCTTTACTTACTTATTTGTAAGTAGATCCCACAGATCCCACAGCTGTAAACGTACAAATAACACAAACTTCAAAATAAGTTAATGTTTTCCTTAAAATAATATTTTCCTTTTCTTCTGGCTTTATTGAAGCAAGCGTGGGTAATGTGTTTCAGAAGCATTTTTTGTTATATTTGTTGAAAGTCCCTTTACATCCCAGCAGCAATCAATAAATCGAAAGCTCTGACAAAAAAAAAAAAAAGAAGAAAAAAAATCTGGTCTGTGGCTGTTGCAGGGCTGTAAGAAGCCCATCCAGTCATTTCATTTTGGCCGAATTACAACCCCAGTGGGATGCTGTGTAACACAGAATGCACTGATTTGCAAATCATTTTCGACTTGTATTTCATTGAATACAGTACAAAGATGAGATGTTCAAATGTTTTGGGGTGCTCAAAAAACACCTGTTTGTAACGTTCCACCTGTAAATAGTTGAGTTGGTACCAGGTGACAGTATCATGATTGTGTTTGAAAAGGGTATCCTCAAAAGGCTCAATCATTCACAAGCATAGACGGGGCGAGGGTCACCATTTTGTGAAAAACCGCATGGACAAATGGTTAGTATCCATGGCATCATGGCTAATTCTCATACATGTGAAGGCCCCATTCATACTGAAAGGCATATAGAAGTTTTGGGTCAATGTATGCTGCCATCCAGAGGACGTCTATTTCAGCAAAACAACGTCAACAGCGTTCTAAAAGCGCGGCTTCATAGTAAAAGTGTTAAGGCACTAGACGGCCCTGCCTGCAGTCCAAAACTGTCTCCCACTGAAATGTGTAGCACTTTATGAAGTGCAGAATATGACAGTAGAGAACCTGGACTGTTGAGCACCTGAAGCCATATATCAAGCAAGAACGAGAAAGAATTTAACTTTTTTAAAACCGTCGTGTCCTCAGTTCCCAAATGCTGACTGAGTGTTGTTAAAAGAAAAGGTGGTGTAACACAGGAGAAAACATGACCCTGTCCCATCTTTTTTTTGGAACTATATAGTGTAAATTTACAGGGTATATCTTGTCTTTGTGCTGTATTCAATTAAATAAAAGTGTGCACTCATTGTGCTTAACTGGTGTCTTCCACAAAGCTACAGGCAGATATATTGCTAATGTTCGTTGGTTATGTTCATTATAATAATGTTTGATGTTTTCTTTCATGTGCATGAGACTCGTCTGCAGTAGTCAGGCAATGTGCGTTCATGTGTTTTGGGGTAGTGGCTTTTAATGGAGGCCTGAAGGGAGGGGATGGTATTTTTTTTGCTGTTGGATACTTTCAAAATCTAGCTTACTCTTGTTGGTTACCAACCCTAGCTTTAAATCCCCACATGTAGGAAAGTTTTTAAAAAAGTAAAACGTTGCCAAAAACTGGGCATGTTCTTTTAAAGAAGGCGACGTTATTTTGGTTGTCAGAGAGGTTTAATTCCTTGTCTGACCCTTGATGAACAAAGTATTGTAAAATTAAAATAATAACTAATCGACTTTTTCTGGGATTTGAGAGTGGTAGTGCTACATAAAAAGTACTGCCAACATCACAGGTTTTGGTAATGTTTATCTTTTACCGTCTTTTAAGACCCCAAAACAGAAGCACTGTTTCATTTTCTACATTTTCTGTAGGGGTCTCAAAACCAACATTCATTCATTCATTTTCTGTAACCGCTTATCCGTGAGGGTCGCAGGGGGCTGGAGCCTATCCCAGCTGACATTGGGCGAGAGGCAGGGTACACCCTGGACAAGTCGCCAGTTCATCACAGGGCTCACACACAGAGACAGACAACCACTCACTCCCACATTCACACCTACAGGCACTTTAGAGTCTCCAATTAACCTATTATGCTGCATGTCTTTGGACTGTGGGAGGAAGCCGGAGTACCCGGAGAGAACCCACGCGGACACGAGGAGAACATGCACACAGAAAGGCCCTGCCGGCTCGAGGAGTCGAACTCAGGACTTTCTTGCTGTGCAGCGGCAGCGGTAACCACTGCGCCACCGTGCCGCCCTAAAACAAACATGAATCTCTAAATCAAATCTCATAAAATTAGTAAAAGTCATGAAGTATTAAGCGGATAAATCCTTGTTAAATATGTGCTCGTTGAGTGGTTAAAGAAGGCCCAGGGTCTCCAGTCCAGTGCAAGATTATGATTAAAATGAAACCCCACAGAGACGCAATTAAAAAAAACAACAACTTTGTATAGCAGAAACTCTTTCTTATTCTTTAATAATCTCGTGGCCCCTCATATTTATTGAAATTAATTGAACGTTTTATGCTACAGGATATAAATCCTACACACCAGACAAACAAAGCTGTACAACATAAAAACAGAATGTACTTATTAAAATCACAATAATTCCCAAAATAATCACAATTCAGCTTTAGTTATATAAAATATCCTTCACCAGAAAGAGCTTTTTGAAAGAGTTAACTGAAGGAGCCTGCACTATATCCTCTGGAAGCTTGTTGCATGCATCTTGGGTACTGTGTGAGGTCTAATTTCATGCAATGCATTAATTTTATTCTGTCTTATTCTTTAGATGTCAGTTTTTTTTAACTGTTTTGTGGCCTTTCTCTTATTATAGATCCATTAATGTTGATTTCGACATTAGTTTGACCGTGTGGCAAACTTGTTTAAAATGTTGAAACGTTTTTATCTCATTTAAATCAGCAGCACAAAAGATCAGTTCACGATTTTGATCCACTGCAGCAGAATCTCAACTTACAGTAGCTAAATGGAAAATAATGAGCCTGGTGAGCTGCCTCACAGTCTACAGACTGTAACCTACTCGTGAACTTTGTTACATAATCTTACTTCAGATCAGTAGGGTTTTCAGTTCACCGAAGCCTTGTTGGTTTGAATTGCTCGAGGGCTGCCTTAATAGTCTAATAGCTTAATAGCCTGCTGCATTTGATGAATAAACATTGTAGCCTGCTGGGTTAGAGTTGTATGTTAGTGTCGAGCTTTATGCTGGGGGGGAAATAGCTTTAGTTTTCTAAAATCTTAAAAAACCAACAACATTGTATTCCAGCACACAAAGAGGTGCTTTTTATTTCAAGCCAGTAAACAAAGTAACAATAATTTGGGCAGCGCCTTACAATAAGACTGCCTTTATAGATGATTTACAATTAGGTTATTAATTAGGATGTAAACACTAAAAATAAATCATTAATAAACAATTATAAACAAGTTATTATAACAGTTTTTATACATCGATGTGGGCTCATTATGTGGCACGATCCAGTTACTGACTACTAATTGATCTTACTGACTTATGACCATTTATAACTGGCAAAAAGGAGCCTTATTGTAAAGTTTAAAGATAAACAATGCCAAAAGAAACTGTCTGACATTTTTAGATATGCAGATGGTAGTTAAATGCTGGTAAGTACAGATAAATGTGAGCTCACTACTTGGCAAGTGACAGGTCACTGTTGCACTTTATATCTGATGTGTTGTAACAGCTTATTAATGATTTGTAAAGTGTTTACAACATAATTAATAACCTAATTATAAACCATTTATAAATAATTTATTAGGGGAGTCTTATTGTGAAGCGGTACCATAATCCGTATCCCAATATTGGAACTTAAAAAGCATCTGCAATTGTATCTGTACAATAAAGTAAGTAGGTTTGGGCAGTATAACAGTATACCAAGGAATTAAGAAATCTTGACAATGCGATTTTCAGTGCTGTCATATATACAGACGCTCCTCTTTCGATTAAAATTATTCTCTCAGTCCAGTTCAGCCCAGAAGTTCACTTCAGCTCACTTCAGTTCCAACAACCAGACACACGAGGGAAAAAATACCATCCCGTCACCATCCTCACGCTCTGGTGACTCAAACATGTCTGGACATGTCCAACAAAGTTGCTAGATGGAGACACTAAGACAGCAGAGTGGACACTACCCCAGCATTTCATAGCAGAGAAAACTGTTATTTTTCATGATTTTGAGACCTAATTTTTAATACTTAATTTGGCTTTGTGGTTAATAACACCTGTTTCTGTGGTGTGGCAAACTCATAACACACATTTATTGTTGCTTTACAAGAGCTTTAATCACATGCAGAGAAGTTGTAGTAAGATGAGGTGCATTGTAGTGTGCAGCATAGGCCAAGAGTTCAGCCTCGCTACTTTTGAGCCATGCAATGCAGCTAAGCCAAGAAACATGGCATCAAGGGAACAAAGTTACAGGAATAAATAGTAAAAAAAAAAAAAAAAGCCTCACCTGTCTGGGAGTATTTTGGTTTTAGTCCTGATGATAAAGGTAAGCCAGCAACCACTGAAGACCGCTGACTTGTCAGAGCAGCGTAGCGTAGTGATTGTGTAACTTCAGCGAGCGTGAGAGAGCGAGTGGCAGAGAGCGGAGCGAAGGAAAAGGTGAGCAGTGCAGTTGTCAGTTTGGCAGTAAATGTACAGTTTAAGTTTGAGTTTGTCAGTGAATAAAGGCTGCAACTTCTTAAGACCACAGCAAAGCTCTTGTGTGTGTTGTTTTCCAACTGTGGGAATAATGTTGCTATGATGATCAGCTCCGCCTACATTGAGGGAGAACTATCTGCAGCGGAGTAAAGATGAAAGTTTTATACAAATACGGTGATGATACGGTGTGAGTAGCGAATGCCCTGGTAAAGTGTCAGAAATGTATTAACAAATAGACTCCATCCAAGCCAAAAATTATGTTTCATACTTATGTTCTGTACACAGCATTGCGTTTATGGTATTTTTCTCAAATTGTTTTGGCAAATGTTATTGTTGGGACCATTTTTGTACTGTTTATCCTCTTCATTTCCACTGTGTTTATTTCACCAGTTCAGTGTACATATATTCAAGAGGTTCTACAAAAAAAGGCAGTTTGTTTGCCAGTTGATATGTCTGTCACAGGAGGTCATGCATTAGTTAAACTTGCTTATTTTCTGCTCAATATTTATAAAACACCTACATCAGAAACAACCAACCCACTGGAGTAATACCACAGATAATAAGATGTTTTTGTGAAACTCACTGCTGGCCAATTGCACATAGTCTTTGAACAATAATTGGACCTCAATTCTTTCCTTTCATGGCACATGTGTTGTTTTTGTGGAATCTGTTCAGGAGGAAGAGCCAACAGGCGGAGAGGGAGTATGAGAAGGTGAAACATCAGCTGGAGAATCTGGAGGAGAGCGTACGGGACCGCTGCAAGAAAGAATTCACAGGTACCAGCAGTGCAGCTGTACACAAGCTCAGCAATATTGCTAATGCCTCACAAAAGGTCCATGTTTCTGTGAAGTTATGAAGTAATGAAGTGCTTCATAGCTCTGATTACATTTCTTTGATGTATTGTACTGCAGTGAATTAAATAAATTCCCCCCGCTTAACATCATGTTATCATCATTACAAGAAGCAGTTTTGCAGTAACAGTAATAGAAAACAATATTTCACAGCTGAAATAATTTTCCCGGCGACGCTCTCCCTTCTCTGCCTCTCGCAACATAATGATTGAGACAGATGAGCAGCAACACAAATGACAAAGGCTGCTTATTAAAAAGGAACAAGGTGCTATTTTCTTGCTTCCATCTCATCGCAGACTTGATGATCGAGATGGAGGACCACACCAACGACCTGAGCGAGGGACGGATCCCCTTCCTCGACTACAAAACCTACACAGACCGCGTCTTCTTCCTGCCCTCCAAGGACGGCGCCAATGACGTGATGATCACAGGAAAGCTGGACATCCCAGAAGCTCGGCGGGCCACCGTGACTCAGGCGCTCAACCAGTTCTCCAACCTCCTCAACTCCAAGACCTTCCTCATTAATGTAATTATACTGCACCTGGACGCGTCAGTGAACGGTCAGCTGTGGTCATAGACTGATAATGTCTGCAGACACAGAGTTTACAGCAACATTTTAGGATGAACATTTTCTAGTAGCAGGCCTCTAGGGATGTCACTAGGTCCACTTTGATCCAGACTGAAATATCTCAGCAGGTATTGAATGGGTGGCCATAAAATTGTATAGTGCTTCTCAGATGCTGTATCATAATGTGTTTGGTGCAGGGTGACCATATTTTCAAACCCAGAGAGTGGGACCCTTAAGCGTATCCCATCTTCATGCACATGCATGTGCTTGTGCGTGCATCATTAGCATTTTCATCAGGATGAGGGATAATTATTTCAGTGTTTAGCACGATCATCAAGTGCACCTTTTAACACCATGGATACCATGAATGCAGTGTTTTTGTTGTATTGCATTTAGTTCAAAGCACTGCTGTGTCACTACAGCCTCACAACTAGGAGCTAGCATAGCTGGAGATTCTTTTTTTCTTTAAAAAAACGTGTTTTAGATCACTTTGAGTTAGACTCAATAAACTTGTATTTGTTCTGTTTATACTTCATAGTGTACAGGATACAGTAAATAGAAGCATGAAGCAGGCATGATTTTATTTTTCAGTATTTTTATCAAATGCCTCCCAGCTCATCAAATTAGTGAAGCAATATTGAACCATGTCCTTGAGCGTGTGCAGGGACATTTATCTCATTTGGAGCTGCTCAGAAATGGAAAACACAGTTGTAGCGTTATTTCTGTATAAACTAAACTGACCTTGTTCATCGTAATGGAGAAGGGTGTGCAACAATGCAATGTGTCTCTTTTATGTGGTTTAATAGTGTTATACCAGGCTGTGGTCGCACAGGCAACCGTCCTGAAGTGCAGCAAATTAAATTAAATTACTTAGGTTAACTTTTATTTAACAAAATCACAAGTGGATTTACCTCCCACAACAGCACTGGTGCACACTCTCTTTAATCTCTGTTGGCTTTAAAAGTCTGCCAATTAACCACAGTCAATGTACTTTGAGGTCCTTTATATCTGTTCTAAATGCAGGATCGCTTGCCTTGATATAAGGACTTTGTAATGTTTTAGTTAGTGGACTACAGTACTTGGAAGTGAGACGCAAAAGACACAGCAGAGGCGAGACGTGTGAAGATTCCTAATAATCCAATATTGCTGGCACAGAAACAGCCTCTGAGGTGTTAACTGCAAATGTGTGGGTGATTCCTCTTCCACTAATTGGTATCTTTTCTAAGCCACCATATTTTACAGCACAGAATTGAATTTACCTTGATAATTATTGTTTTCACTAGCATTAGTCTTTTGATTATTTAAAGGCATATTATGTTGGATTTGCTTGTGTGTGCGCCAGCCTCATCAGGATGATTAATTAAGCTCGTCATTCCCCTGTTTCTTTGTGTGTGTGCGGTGGTGGTGTGTGTTTGTAGTTTATCCACACTCTGGAGCGCAGTCATGACTTCAACGCCAGGGCCAAGGTATACTTTGCCTCCCTGCTGACAGTGGCTCTGCATGGGAAGCTGGAATACTACACCGACATCATGAGGACGCTTCTGCTGGAGCTGATGGAGGAATACGTCCACAGCAAGAACCCTAAACTCATGCTGCGCAGGTGAGTGAGGAGAAACTCCTCCTGCTGCTCAGTGGATGCTGGTGCAGTCAGATATGATGCCGAAACACCAGTGCCAAGTTTGATACAAGAAGTTCTGTGCTGCTAAGATTTCATGGCAGCTGCAGAACTTGGAGGCTTTTTAGCCACGATAGCCAAGTAAATCCAGGAATGGCAATGTTGGTCAATCAACCACTTTGGTCCAAAACGAAAATATCTCAACAATTATTAGAGGGATTGCCAGGAGTATTTGTACAGTCAGTCATGATATACACATGATTAATCCTGTTGACTTTGGCACTTTTGGCTGCACTGAGAACAGTGCCACAATGACTTTCATTTCCATTACCGCTTTTAACACGCCGAGCTGTGCTGAGTCATGCCCGAGATGGACCTCTGGAGTCGTGTTAACTTACTGCTGGTGAAAACATAACATTTCATGATTTTGCTGCTTCATAATAAAAGCCTTTATGTAACATTATAAGGGGAGCCTTTTATTGTGCAGAATTTATAGGTTTATTTGCCGTTTTACAGCCACTCGACTCATGCTAAGCTCATCTTCAGTTAAAAGACACACCTTGAAGCGGGTGGCCTTGTTGTAATGGAGGTGCAAATCCCTGCTTCGTCAGGCTGACTTGCCAAAATCAAACCGGGCCAAGCCAAGCCAGCATATATTAACATCTGTCAGATAAAAATTTACACAAACATTTTGTGCAGATATTCATGGTTCCCAGGGGATAAATACTCAAAGTACCCTGAACTTTTAGTCCCTCAACTACTTCTCAAAGAACTAAAAGGTTCTTTAGCCTTTCAATCACTGTCTGCGTGTCCACCGCAGTCTTAAGACCTGTGAAGATTAGAAAAATTAGTCTGCTGATGTATGAAAAAGTGATGTAATTTGTACAGTTTGCTGTTTTTTGGTTTTCACATACACCTTAATGTCGCAGGTTGATGTTTGCAATTCCTGTTGGACTTAATTCTCAGCATAAATGCTCAATAATGCCTGGATCATCTGTCCTTTTGTTGGATGCTTTCATCTATAAGTCCGCGTTGATGTGCAGAAGCACAACGCACAAAAAAGAAACTGGTTTACAGCTGCAGATAAAAGAAATGGTGGCTTAAATAAAATACTGCAAGTACTCGACCAATCAGAAATGTTTATTGCTGCAAGCCCCACTCCCACATTTCCTGTACTTTCCTAAAGTACAACCCCCCCGAGCAGGGACTTTTTGGAGGTTTTAATTTACATCCTGGTACCTACTGTGTTGAAACACAGAGTTCCCCCAAAGGTTCCTAATCCCTGGAGGAAGTTCCTGCAGTGGAAAAGCAGCTTTTGATGTTTCCTTTACTTTGATTTGATGCTCTGATTTACGACCAAAGACCTGCAAAGTTAATGACATTCCCATAAGCATCAGCTGTTCCTTGTGTTTTGTGGTAATTAGCAAATGTTAGCATTGTCATTGTGAGCATGTTAACACGTTGGTGTTCCTCAGTACATCCTCACAGAGCAGCTAGCATGAGACACAGACTGCAGCCTGTCTTGTTTCACCCTGAGATGATTAGATGTCCTTATTTCTCAGCTCTATAATCAGAATCACTCCATATCCAAACCCTGGCAGCAGTATTTTTTAACATTTTAGGAGGACTGGGATTCACTTCAAGATGCAGTGGACTGTTTCATTCTGTTGCCATGTTTTCTGTTGAATGTTGCACTGACTACTGTAGTCCACTACCGAGAGCCAGACTGCTGCTTGATCTATTCCAGTCCTCTTCCTTCTGTTTCTCCTTCTGTTTTTTTTCCCCCCTCCCTTGATTCCAGGCACAAAGTGCTGGACGATTCTTCTCTGGCTATTCCCTTTAAGCGTCTTCATGTTCTTATCCTATAGCTCTTCACCAATGGGGCATGGGCTGAAAATGACTTTCTAATGTTTTTGGTTGTTGTTGAGACATAATACGAACTGTATTGGTTTTCTGCAAGTTGCTTTAGGGCACAATCCTGCATCAGGATGGTTTTTTTCAGTGGATATTTCTAATAAATTCTAATATGTGGGCTGTTTTATTGTATAACTAAGTCCATGCTCCCAATCCTGATCAGACAAGCTTTATCATCTGAAAAGTAAACCACCTGCACTACTTGAGCCAGCATCTAATCTGACCCACTTTTATAATTCCCCTTTTCACCAAGAGGGGGGATCAATTGTTACGTTACAGAAATTAGCTATGCATCAGAAATAATGTTGTTATTTGCATGAAATTATAACTCGTCATTGTTTATTGTTAAATTAATTGGTATTTTTAGGAACTCGCCAAATACTACGAATGTTTTTCTCTGATATTGTCGAATATTAATTGCTCAATGGTTTCTCCCTTGGCAACGTCTTATAATTACTGTGCAGTATTTGGGTCTGTAAACATTCAACTGACTAATTTGAAGCAAATAGCCGTCAGAAAAGAATCTCCAGTTTTAGCGGTCTTTGTTCTTTATCCTCTCCTCCACTGTAATGATCATGTCAAGGTCAAGTCATCCGCTGACGGCTGCCTCCGGTCCCTCAGTAGGACCCACTTGTCTGACAGTACAGTTGCTCATCATTGCTAGGAGGGGGGTTATATGATCTGAACTGTCTGCTGTGCCGAGCCACGCTGTGAATGGCTGTTATGCAAGTACACATCTTAATTGTCCCCCAATGGAGAGGCTCATTATGCTGATTAAGCCATTGTGCCAACACAGACCCCCTTATATACAAGATATCTAATTAGGCATGCTAGCGGCTAACAATGGGCGCCACCAGTGGATATCTGACATTAGGATGGGCGATCCATCAAGTGACCACTGACATGAGTTTTGGATTAAAATATCCTGACACTGTCAAGCTGTGCAGAAATTCCCCTTGTTGACATTTTGCAGATGCACTGTTTTAAGGAAGTGTGTGTTCCAAATTTTTTCAATGAAAATAATTCATACTAAGTTTAACCCGTCATTCAACTTTAATTCAACCATTCTGGGCTGGAATAACTGTTTTTGTTTGCATGCTTCATGTTTACTAGAGTTAAAACTAATGCCAAATGTTCATGGAAGGAGTGTCTGCTTATGAGTTGTAAAAAAAAAAAAACATTAGTAATCTTGTAAACGGGAGTAGATAAACAGGACAGTTAAATTGAGTAATGGAGTCTAGCAGGCAGTAAGGCAGGTACTCACTCAACTCAAACTCCAGAGTGTGTATTTTCAGAGCAGTGGGCTTGTTTCAACCATAGATCTAACATATTTAATATATACCATTTATGGCTCCAATTCGCTGTTTGGACTTGTGTTTGAAGGGACTTAATATTTCTGTTTTCACTTCATTGTTAAAAACAAATACTAAAACCTCCCACATGAACTCACATGAAACTATGTGCATCGGTGACAGTATTTTTCAGGGTTTCGTAGCTTCTAATTTTTGAATTACAGTGGCAGGAAATGAAAATACTAATTAAATATCCAATATTTTTCTTGGCTTCCCTAATTAAATGTTATGTCTGCACTTCTTATTAACATTCAGCATTATTACACCAAAATGATTAAATTTTATTCCTACGATGATATTAAAAACTGCTCATCTTACTGTGTTGTTCCAGGTCAGAGACAGTGGTGGAGAGAATGCTGTGTAACTGGATGTCTATCTGCCTTTACCAGTTTCTGAAGGTAACAATTTTAAAATGTATTAAATGTCTGGTCAAAGGGTATTTTTAAATTGGCTAATTTAAGTAGTGACTTGTCTTTTATGCTTCATGGCTAATACAGGAAATGTGTATAGAAACAGCATTACACTGTGGATTCATGGATTTCTCCATTTCTGCCATTAGTGCTTGTTATTGATACTGTGCATTTATCTGTCTTCTAAATTGCTTATCACAACAATTAGCCTCTTGACAACATCTGAGACAACTTCTAAATGGCTTTGTGTGCCTCTGTGTGTGTGTGTTTTTGC
>JAJHUR010101913.1:0-15071 GCA_027495735.1 Lutjanus campechanus | reverse complement strand
AGAGTGAAGAAAGCCAAGTACACCCTCAACGACACAGGCCTGTTGGGCGACGATGTAGAGTACTCTGTCCTGGTGAGATGGACAAACGCGCGCGCGCGCGCACACACACACACACACACACACACACACACACACACACACACACACACACACACACACACACACACACACACACACACACACACACACACACACACACACACACCCCAAAACACAGTGTCAGAAAAACTGCACACACTGCTTTAAGATTGCATGGTGTTTTGTGCCTGGTGAGCAACACAAACATGCACACAAACGCGCGCACGCACACACACACACACACACACACACACACTCACACACACAGTGCAGTTGCCATGGTAACCACCAAAAACCCCACAGGCGACTGCCCGCTTTTGTGTGACATCCATTTTCAGTGTCAATGTTCTCGGCTCAGGAACGACACAGGCAACACATTCCAATATAGCAGTGCAAATGCACAGCTTGGGTGAAAGTACTACAAGTGGGTACAAGTACAGAGTACAAGCCACCTCCACGAGCCCTCCTCGACCTTCCAACCTGCCCCTGCTCTGTTTCCATTTGGGCAGCTTTTCGGAGACTCAGGAAAAGCCTGAGTCCCTCGCTTCGGTATCGTGTTTCAATAATGGAAGCTAATGTGAACACAGCTGTTTTCTGTTAAAGTCAGCACAAATAAAAAGACCCATGGGTAATGGCGTTGTCGAGGACAATTATCAAATTAGCCTGAATTACACGTCTCCTGCCGTGATAGATCGCCTTCTGTGATTGAATTACAGAGGGAGAAAAAACCCAATGAGCTTGATTTCACAGGCAGACGCAGTGTTTCCCATTGGCTTTAATTCACAGTGTGCTCTCGTTCCCCGTTCACCTGAAATGCAGACGGGCTTGTAAGGGGTTGCTATTGGTGATTGGATTGCCTGCCTGCCTGCCTGAATCTGTCGAGTGGTCAGTTAGTTATTTTTGACAGAGTGACTGAGAGTGGGAGGCGAGGTGGGTCAGAGTTTGCCCCCGCTGAGCCTTGGTCATTAGCTGGCCAAGGTGACAGGAGTCCTTTCAGGTGTCACCGCAGCAAGTGTGTGTGTGTGTCTGTGCTTACAGAAGCCATGTTGCCATGACGACAACATCCCGACACAGTGTATGTTGGTGTGCGTTTGCGGGTGGGCGGCTGGGTGCTCTGGCCATGTTTGAATATTTCTGCATATTTCTCATTTGTGTGCGTAGGTGCGCGTGTTCTGCACACATGCTGTTATAGTCGAGACATTTTACCCAAAAGTGTGGGTCAACCTCACACAAATTGCAAAACAAGCCCAACAGATTTACTTACTATGATCTGAATGGGAGAAAGTCGAAAGGAATTGAATAAAGGAAAGATTTTGAAAAACGCCCAAATATGATCACAAAATACAACTGAAAATCTGACAAATGTTTAGTGCTCATTAAAGTCTCCTCTGTAACATACAAAAAGATCTAAGAGATCCAAGTGGTGGTTCAAAGGTGAATCTTAGTCACACCCTGCTACCACTTTTTTTTATGCCTGGCACAAACATCGACTTGAACTCCGGGACGACCTGATGAGATTTTGGCGGTCATAGATCAACGATCAAAGGTGCTGTGACCTCATTTTCATCCCGTTCTCATTAACGCAATATTTAAAGAACGTCTTTGTGGAATTTCTTAAAATTTGGCACAAATGTCTACTTGGACTCAAGGATGGACTGATTCATATTTGGTGCTGGAAGATCAAGTTCACTGAGCTCCTAAAACACGACAACATGATAAAACACATAACTCAAGAAATCGTGCGCTAGTTAAATGTCTGACAGGATGAAATGATGAAATATCCAAAAGGTCAAAGGTCAGCTTCACTATGACATTATAATGTTCGGCTCTCTATCAGTCCTCTCTACTCCTCTGTTAAAATATTCTGTAAATGAAGACAGCATGTTTTTATTTATTCACTGTACATGTCAACATAGTGATAAATCTGGTCAAAAAAATACACTTAATACATTTTATTAAATTCCTTAAAAATCTTCACTGCAGATTTTATGAGTCTGGAAAAACATGGATATAAACTGCAACTGCAGAGGCATACAACTGTGAGGCGGTAATTCTTGTTGCTTTTCAAAATAGTTTAAATCAACATCACTATAGAAGTACACTTGTATACAAGGCGACATAAATTAGCATGAATGCATATAAATGTTGGCATTGATTAACATAAATTTAAAACAAAATGATTTAAATATTACTTAAAATAGCACTTTTATTACTTTAAAAACATTCGTGACCTCCACATCGGCACTAATCAGCATAAATGTTGGCAATGACGAACACAAACTTAAACATGTTAGCTTTCAAGTAAAACTTGTTCTCATTACAAAGATTTTGTGAGAACATAAACCCACTCGGGCATCTAAGGATGAAGAATTTCCTTTTGCATATCTACTGTTCTGAGTCCATGTCTCATGTAAAACACAAATGGTGGTCGATTGTGGACCCTTTGTGTGGACATCAGACAAGAAGACATGCATAAATCAGTTTTTTAAAGATGGGTGGCAATGAGAAATTGGGGCATCACAGATTTTTTGTTTTCTTTAATGCTTTCCCCCAGTTGGATTTGTTAAAAATGACATATTTAGTTGAAAAAGTTTCTGTTGCAATTTGTGTGGGCTCGAGCTGTATAATGCTTGTATTATTATCACATGGGCTTAACGTGATGTGGGTTTTTTTTCTTGTGTGTCTTTTTCTACCAGACCCTGCAAGTGCTGGTGCAGGGAGAGGGTCCAGACGTGACGCCCGTCAAAGTGCTAAATTGTGACACAATCTCACAAGTGAAGGAGAAGATCATAGAGCAGGTGTACAGGAACCTGCCATACTCCCAGCGACCTAAGGTCGACAGTGTCACACTGGGTGAGTAAATGAGGGGCCACCTGACAGGAGGATGAGTCGAAGCAGAAAACATCTAATAATGATGAATAATGTAAAGGCTACAGGGAGTGGCAAGGATGTCAAAATGGAGGAGCTATTTCTGTCCTGACTGAAATGCATTTTTAATTAAATCAGAATGCATTTATCTAAATAAGCAATTGATTCATTTCATGTTAGTATCATTTAATATATTTTTCTTTCTCTTTCTGTCTCTGTTTGTGGAATAAGAAACGCTTATCTAGTCATTCAGTATCAGCAGCATGAAGGAAGCCTTCATCCCTAAACAAAGTTTTACTTGCTACTGTAGTGAGAAACCTTGGGGACCCACTTGAAAGGCTAATGCTCTATAGACATTTTCCAACATCAAAGCCATTTTTATTCCCACGCATGCTGTAGATCTCATTCCTTTATACATTTTAGATAAGTAGAGATCCGTCTTCTTTCATGGTGAATCAGAAAAAGATAACCCCCTTATTTGGTGGTACTTGTAAATGAATCATATGTCGCAGATGGTGTTGGGTCTGTGGCTGTGGCGGATGATTCTAATTTGAAAATGTTGGGGTGCAAATCAGAGTTTAGAATTAGGTCTAAATTATTCAGAAAATACTGATCTATCTGTCTGTCTGTCTTCATCCAAAATTAACTCAAGAGTGTCACTGAATCCCAAGAGAGAGAGAGCTATGCAGACAGTAGGATGGGCAGCTGGATTTATATATTTAAGACTACATTATTACTGGATAACCGCAGGGTAATAAAGATCCACAATTAAATAAATGCAGCCTGTTTCCAAAAAATAATTTAAAAAAATGTCTATATGAAAAAGTATGGAATTTGAAAAGAGAGTATAGAAAAAAACTGTGCCTCTTATCTGTTTTCTAAAATATAAAATTCAGAATTTCAAAAAATAAATTGATCTATGTGTGTTTTTCATGGTTTGTAGCATGCAGCCAGCACAGGCAGAGTTGTCAAAGTAACAGGCTTTTATCATCAATGTAGGCTCTGCTTCAAACTTACAATGTAATTTTGTAGCTTCAAATGTCTCAGAATGTTTTTATATTTTTTGCCATTGACCAATTATGCAGACTAATGGCAGATGCCCTAAATCATGTTTTAATGATTCTTCAGTACAAAAGTTCTGATCAGTCAGGAATAGTTGTGGATCTGAATACGCCTCTTAACAGCTACTTATAGACTGTGTGGGGTTAAAACACACAAGAAGCCGAATTCTCCCTTATAATAATTCAATCAAAATCATATATGAAATAATTGAGATTAGTGTATATAATGGAGTGGCATTAGAAGGTGCCAGAAACCACCAAATTTGGGCTTTTATGGACAGAAGGCATGCTCCTGGATGCTCCCTTGCTGGCTACTTTCTCCCATTGGCTGGACTCCATATCCCCGTGGAAAGCCGTTTATGAGATATGCAGTGATTAAGTCAGTAGTAATAGTAAGTAAAGTTACATTGGCAGTTAGTTTCAGGGCTGCGCGAAATCACAATATGACCAAGTGCAATATTCAAACTGCAGAAGCGGAACCAAATTGCAATTTTTTGAAAAAGGAAAAATGTGTGAGAAAAACAGCATGATAAAGTACTGTAGTGCTGCAGAGATGTCCTCACCTAAAAGTCTCGTTCTCCAGATGAAAGAAAACATTTTGGTTTGGTACAGGCTTTAACAAATTTCATATTGTATATTGCAATTGCAATTTCAGTTAAAAAAAGAGACTGTTTTACCATATCGTGCAGCCCTAGTTGGTAGTAAAGTAGTTTCTGCATAAGGAAACCAGACTTTTATGGCTGTGTTCATTGTAGTTTCAATGCACACAGTATAAAGAAGGCTGCATAGACACCATGAAAATTTTAATATTTAACTTTTAAAATAAATAATACATGTATAAGTAATGCCTGTTAGTTTACTTCCTGTTTGGGCAGAGAAGTTTGTGGAATGTTCTCAGTTCTGCGTAGGACACAACAGCCACGGTGGGCAAAGGCTGGCTTGACAATCCTAAATATAAAACCTGGTTGGCGAAGGATTCAAAATGATAAAAGAAAGCTAAATGTCAAATATGAAAAATCCTCAGAGAAGTCTGAAACTTTGATTTTTGGAAAAGTCTGGCATTTGAAATGGAGAATATGTAGGAATCCTGAATTCACCAAACATTGCACTACACCTCTACCCAGCAGAGATCATTTTAAACTCTGATTGACTTTCTCTCCCTGCCTTCACCACAGAGTGGCGCCCAGGCTCAACAGGGCAGATTTTGTCAGATCTGGACTTGACTTCCCAGAAGGAGGGCAGGTGGAGACGCATCAACACTCTGGCACACTACAATGTGAGTACTGACAAAATTGATGAAACATATTAGAAAAAGGACTGAAAATAGCATGGGGTGTGAGGAGGCAGAGGGGAGGTAAATAGCTGCATCTGGGACTGTGGCTGCGAGTGGGGTTGCCTATTTTCATGCCATTTCAGTCACAGTTGTGTGCATTAAATCTGTGTCTGCTGCACAGTTACAGATCAGCAGACATCATATCATTTTTTTTATTTAGACTTTTTTAGTCATATTACCACAAAACTGTTAAATGTTTAATTTATATTTCATCTTCCACTAGTTAAATCAACATGCAGCCATGTGTAAATTCTTTTTTTTTTTTTTACTTGCATGTGATAACAATGTGCCAACATTTAAAGAGTGTCTAGCAGTATACTGTGAATTAGCTTTTTGGCAAAAAATTAATGAGGTGCTGACTACATATAACATTGCTTGTGCTGGGTACCTCCGATGAATGTCACCCTCCTTTCTTGCTTTTCATGATTTTGGGATGTGTCCATTGAATATGAAGCTGAAGCCAATTAGTTAGCTCAGCACAAAGGCTGGAAACAGGTGGAAACAGCTATCCAGAGCGTTTTTGGTGAGCTTTAGAAGTGCTGATTGGCCTATTTTGTAACAGTTCAGACTAGCTGTTTCATGTCTTTGTGTTAAACTAAGCTACTCAGCTGCTGGCTGCAGCCTTATATTTAACAACCAGATGTGAGAGTGGTGTCGATCTTCTCTTTTTAAAAAAAATAATTTTATTTTCATTTTGGAAAAGCATTCATTTCACATTCAGCATTTTACGTAATGTCAGTATTTCTGCAAATAAATTCACATTGTGCACGATTAAAACAAAAAAGTTGCTGCATCTCTGGAAAACATTTTACAGCCTGGCTCTTAGGGTTTTCTGTTAAAACATGAGCTTTAATTATTTATAACTGAACATGGAAAGCTTTCACGTTAGGTACTACCAAGGCTTGAATGGTAAAATTTGATTAAAGACCAAGCTATTGATAAATATAAATCACATAACTCATTTATTCTAAGTTTAAGATATTCAGGCCACCTGGTCATAAACTGTATATCAATATATATTTCATATATTATTTCTATCCTCTTCATCAATAGTAGGTGGCTCTGATGTCAGCCACTTCCTAATCACAGTGTTTTTACTTGCTGCTAGAAGTATTTCTACCAGTTTCTTGATAGTCGACCCTTCAAGTTGCCAGAAAGTGAAAGTCAAATTATTCCTTAACCTAAGAAATACACTTGTGGTCAAAAAGAGCTCCGTACAATCTGTCATAGTACATCATAACCATATACAGTACCCTTCTCATTCAGCGTTTTTCTTTATATTTATAGGAAATGATTCAGATTATATCAACAGTGTGCCAAACCATCATCAAAGAAAAGATCTGAAGAATCTAAAATATCAAAGATGAAAATACTTGACTCTACCACACTGTCTTCTGCACTTGTAATCAGCAATTTAACAACAATGATGTTATCAAATCTTTGATCGCAAGTGCAGAAGTCTTTTTGCTTTTTAAGAATATAAATTTTAAAACATATTTTGCCTTGTTTTCACATTTTTTGCTTACATAGTTACATATAATTCAGTATTTCATTATTTTGATGTCTGCAGTATTAATCTACCATGTACAAAAATAATAAAAGTAAAGAAAAAATGTGTCCAAATTTTCAACTGGCACTGTACATGAGTTATGGTTCAATAAATTGTGATGCATTGCGTTACTGTGAGCAAGATGATATATTGCTGTTTTCAAATCCAATTTTAGAAAAACTCTTGTAGTATAAAGAACACAACACCATCACTTTAAAGAAGTTTACTTTTTTATGCATTCAGATCACTGCTATATAGTGGTCAGGGGTTTTAAACACAACAGAAAATGAACCAATCAAGTAAACTTAGACAAAAAAAAAAAAAAAAAAAAAAAAAAAATGCAACTAAATCTGTGACTGAAAATTCTCCCTTGAGACAACAAAAGTTTGTAAGTCAATCTATAAATGAATATCAACGTCATTATGATAATAATAAGCTTCATTTAATACAGCACCTTTTAAAAACAGGTTTACAAAATGTTTCATAAGCATAAAAACAAAAATACACAGTGTATTTACACAACAGAGTAATGAAATAAACAAGGATAAAGATATTATGATATACTGCAGATCAAGGCGTGAAGTTAACATGACATGTATAACAGAGACAATGTTGAAATTGGTGACATGGTTCTTTAAGGCCTTTGCAAATCTTTATGTGCCTCTTTGTGGGTACATGAAAAAAACAGGTCTAAAACCCACTGTACACTACCTGTCCAGCACCAAGCTGGTGACACTACCTACCTTGTGAACCTAATGGAGCATTTAGCTTCTGAAGAGACAGATAATTCCCTCAGGAGTTGAAGGAGACCAAAAATAGAGCCAAAAAAAAGAGTGAATATTGGACTGGAAACACGACTCTAAATAAATGATAATGTTCCTCTGTAACTGTTATAAATTATAAAAGTATAAAGAGTACAGTCTAGACCTGCTCAATATGATGCTGAGTGCGCTGAGATAACTCTGGTATGATTTGGCACTGTACAAATAAAAACTGACTTGACTTAATTGCTGGATGTGTAAATAAGTAACTGTTTGCTAACATGCTCACTACATAAACTCAAAAGGTGATGATACGTCAATATAACTTGTCTCCACTGCCCCTGAGTTACCCCAAAAATCAGTAATTGCAATGTAGGCAAAATGGAGCGTTTACAAAAAAATATGTTCATACAAAGGTAATCCTGTTTCTGTCCATAAATCAACCGTACAACAAAGCACTATATAGCCATTTCCATCACTGTTTGCCTTCACCACTTCAGCAACACGCCAACAATTTTCACGTTCTCATCACCAGTCAGCACAAGTGCCTGGTTTGCTCTTGTCAGCTCTCAATGGCGACAGAAAGCCACTAAATCTTCTTGGCACTGTATTGATCCTCTGAAAATAAAGGTCACTCACAAATATCCCCTACTTGTCCTGCTTTTTGGCCACTTAAATCCCCCACTTTCAACGGTATTTCTCTTCCTTTCATCCGTGCTGATGTCTTCCAGTTGTTCTTTGAGGACAGCCTTGCCACCATAGATTCATTGGCTGCGCCGGAGAAGTGCTAATCACAGTATTTGTGGGGTCAATAAAGGGTTGCCGCCAAAGAAAATGGCCTGTAAATACCCCAATAAAGACCCACTGTTGCTCTCCACTCAATCATATTGATTATGAATTAGTTCTGGGGCACTAAAAGAGACTGCTGACCTCAGTCACAGAACCAATTAAATTCAAGGTGTGTGTGAAGCAAGTATGTATTGTTGTGTGTAACAAAAGGCTGTTGTGTGCATTCCAGGTGCGGGATAACGCCACATTAGTCTTGTCCAGGGTGCTTCACACTCAGCAGAACTACGACCAGAACCAGGAAAACCATGAAGAGCGTACGTGTCTTTAAATACACTCACATGCACACACTTGTTAAACCCAAACAGGCACAGATAAGGTGTATACTTGAGACTATAATGCTTCCCTTTGTGTCTTTTCCCCAGGGCTTTTGTCAACATCCCCGCTCTAATTTAACATGCTAATACATGCCGTTTTATGTATAGCGCATTTTTACATTATGCTCAAATAATATGCACTTTTATCTTTTGCCTTTTTATGTGCATTTCAGAACAGTTGATTGTTTAGCATTTCTACTTGGATATTCTCTCTGCATTCAAATTCAGTTGACACGGCTCCCTTTTTCATCATCTGAATATGTTCTGCGAGAGTGTGCATGAATAAATAAGGAGCAGAATTATTAGAAGAAAGTCTAAAGTTCTGTTTTTTCTTTCCCCTGTCGACAGGGAATGCTCTGTTGGAAGATGACAAGGTGTTTCACTTGGTGAGGCCAGCAGACGAGCTGGATGAGATCAAATCTAAACGCGGAAGCATAAAGGACAAGTCGATGACCAAAGCCATTACAGAGATCTATTTAACACGACTCCTTTCTGTCAAGGTACAAAGACGGAATCATTTACTCGATCAGACATTTTGTTAAGTAGTTATCCAATTTTAATGGCTCTGTCAAATAGCAACTTTTACTCTTCCAGGCATGTTTTTCCATCAAAAAGCCGACTTTAATTAATTGCTTCTGTGTGTGTATGTGGCAGAAAATGCCAAAATACACCCAGAAAAGCCTGAATTATATACACTCGTATTATGTGCAAATAGCTTTGTCTCAGGGCTTTGATATTTCTGGCTCTGCTCTCCGTCTCTGCCCTGTCTCACATTATTTGTGGCCCCTTTCAGGGAACACTGCAGCAGTTTGTGGATGACTTCTTCCGCAGTGTGCTGTGCTCCGGGGCAGTGGTGCCACCGGCTGTCAAATATTTCTTTGACTTCCTGGATGAGCAAGCGCTGAAACACAACAATGTGGATGAGGAGACCATCCATATCTGGAAGACTAATAGGTAAGAGGCACTGCACGCCTGGAGACACTGAAGTTTCATTTGTTATGTATTGTAATTAGTGATGGAAGATGTAGTAGTCAGATCCTTAAAAGCACTGAGTGTGTCAGTGAATCTGAGGGGTTTCTGAGATGATTAATGGGGTCCAAAAGAAGAAATTAATAGATTCTGCCACACAAATTGTTCGGGAACCACTGCTCAAATCTTTGCTTTTTGTTATGAAATATATTATTTTTTTCACTTAAATTGTTATTGGTTTGCAACACTAAATTACTGCAGTAGCAGAAATGTCACTATTTTGAGTTTTGTATAATGTCAGGTTTTCCCACTGTGCCTCTTGTAGTCTCAAGATATTTGCCAGTTTTGCATTATGAGGGTTGAATGGGAGTATTTCTTCAATCATTAGCTGTTATTCCTTTGTCAGATCGCTGCCTTCCCAGAATTCCTCACGCTAGCTTTTTTATTTGCTGTTGACAGTATTCAAACAAATATCTGTCACTTTCCCATCACACTTTCTTTTTCTTCTTTACTGAGATGAGAGAAACTGTTCAACTCTTATATCCTATTACATACCATTTCACAAAACACAATTATTTTCTGACATTTCCAAAACATTTTTGAGTGATCTACATCAAAAGATCCACCATCTGTGTAAGTGCCTACTTTTCACCTTTGATGTATAAAGAAACAAATCAGATTTTTTAAAGGATAATTAACTTTTTATAAGCCCCGCCCCTTTTTGCTCTGTGTTCCAATAACAGTTGAGCAAACTTGGTACTTCAGCCATCTGTCTCCTTTTCCCGTAAAAGCGACATATAGGGTTACATCGTAAGTGAGCTAATGTTAGCAAAACACCAGCTAAATAGGTAGCAAATGATTGATGTAGATTAGCTACCTCGCTAGCTGGCGTTGTGCTTACATTAGCTAATTTAAGACGTGAGTATGTTGCTTTTACAGGTCCCCCAGCAACGTCTTTCAGCCATCTTCAAAATGTGGTTTTCTTTTCAATGTAGACTAGCCTGGCACATTGCATATCTGAGTACAGGAGGCGGGAAAGGACAAAGTAGTTGACCAAGCTTGCTCAACTATCATTGGAGCCCATAGTGAAAAGGGGCGGGGCTTGGTCACTTGTCTTTATCTCTATGAATTGGTGGATTTATGGTTTATGAACCACATGACTCACCAATCGTAGTCTGGAATCTCAAAATTAAGCTCTCTCCCATTTCTCATTTGAAATATTAGATTTTAATTTATCTCTTTGGGCTTTTAACAGCTATTAAAATGAGACGATTTGAGAAGTTAAGAGGGGATATATTTCTTTGGAACTGCTCACAACTCATAGACATCTGCTGAAGACAAAAATGTTGGGAAGCACTGTTTTAATCTTAGATAATCAGTTGTATTTTACAACCTTATCAAATATTTCTCAATGAAAAATCTTTAATCTGAAAAGTAATTAGTAACTATATCTGTCAAATGTTTGTGTTTGAGTAAGATGTGCTCTATTTCCCTTTGAAATGTACTGAAGCTGAAGTATAAAGCTTAAAACAACTCAAATAAAGTCCCTCAGATATGTACTCAAGTGCAATACCTGAGTAAATATGCTCTGTCTGTCCGCAAATCCTTCTGCCTGAGATACAGTAACTCTCCAAGAAATAAAACTTACTTATCCAAGAAAGAGCTGAATACAAATGCACAATTTCAGCTCACTTAGTTTGCATTTGCAATCCCCCTGCTCCCATGTGACATTTAAGTGCATAAATTAGTGTCACGTCGGCTAAGGCTCAAGCATACAAGACGGCGTGTTGCATGTAGATGCCAGTGATTGACGTAAGGCTGGCAAGAGAGCACCCACACAAGGACAGGAGATGAGCGATTTAATTACTTACTACACTCCACACCACATTCTGCATCCACCCGTTCTGTTTATCAAATCAACTGAGGGCCATGTATTAAATATGAATGTGTGTATGAAGCACAACAACAAACAAACATGGTAATTATGTCCCAAGCTAATTTAATTCTGTGATTATAGCAACATTGCTATTTTTATGCTTCTATTGTGTTCTCACTGCAGCCTTCCCTGGAGATATTGCCAAACCAGTATGAATTTTACACGGTGTGCGTTTCGTGTCTCAGATGGTGGGGCATTCGCGCCGATTAGGGAGGAGAGTTTTTTTTGGAAACTACTGTATTTTTCTTTTGAATTCACAAGCTGACATGAGGTTGTAGAGAAGTGTATGGAGAGTGCATTTTCTTGCTCAGAAGGGAAATTAACAAGAGTACTGGAGCATTACATTATGTAGACGGTGCTTTAGGTTGTTAGGCTGCAAAGGAACTTGAAAGGTCAAAGTTTCGGTGTTACTTAAGCATTTCTAATCACTATTTGTTAAAGTAGACAAGCCTCATTGACTGTTGCTCAGCATCTTCTGTTATTAAGAAGAAGTCTTCCAAGGTTTCTCTTTTTCCATTTAATTGTCTTTGAACAGCAGTGATTCTCTAAGAGGTCAGTATCACATGAAATAGTATAAGGAAGCTATTTACATTAAGTGCGGGAATGGCGGACCCCGCCGCTAACAATGAAGACTACTAGGGAGGTCATTTCTGAAAAATCCATGAATAGTATCAAAATTTAGTTTTTATGTCATAAAATTCTTCTAGATTACAACTTAAAAGCCTGATTGTTTGTAATAACAGCATCCCTGTTTGCCTTTTCAGAGTTTCGATGTTACTTTAGCCAGTCAGAGAAACATCTGTTGCTCCGTGTCTTCTGCTATTAAGGAAAAAATCTTGAACCAGAAGCTTCTGGTTTTCATTTAATTTTCCTTAAACAGCATTGATTCTGAGAGAGGTCAGTATCATTATGAAACATTAGAGGCAGGCTATTTACATGAAGTGCAGCGAAGGCAGACCCCACCACTAACAATGAAAACTACTGTGAAGACAAGTCATTTCTGAATGAAATGCATTGAATGGCTATAGCTGAAAAATTCTGAACATAAATAGGATAAAAACAGTGTTTTAGGGGCGGAGGTTTAGCTCAGTTGGTAGAGCGTCCGCCCCATGTACTGAGGCTGTTAGTCCTCTGCAGCGGCCGCTGGTTCGACTCCCGCCTTCGGCCCTTTGCTGCGTGTCATCCCCTCTCTCTCTGCCCCCTTTCCTGTCCACTCTTCAGGCTGTCCTATCAATTAAAGGCAAAATGGCCAAAAAAAACAAACAAACTTAAAAACAGTGTTTTATTTCATGAAAATCTTATGGATTAAAACTTTAATGTCTGATAGTTTATAATAATATGCCTCTTTGCCTTTTCAAACTGAAAGGTCAAAGTTTCTCTGGTACTTTAGCATTTCTAATTACTTTTTGTTCGAGCAGACAAGCATCATTGACTGTTGCTTGGTGTCTTCTGCTGTTAAGAAAAAATCTTCCAAGGTTTCTCTTTTTGATTTAATTTTCTTTGAACAGCAGTGATTCTCAGAGAGGTCAGTATCCTATGAAAAAGTATAGGTAGGCTATTTACATTAAGTGAGGGAATGGCAGCAATGAAAACTTCATTTCTGAATGTAAATGCATTGAATGGCTTTTGCTGAAGTATCCTGAACATAAATTGTAGCTAACACTGGGTTTTATTTCATGAAAATCTTATAGATTATGACTTGAGTGATGGTTTAAAATAACAGCATGCCTCCTTGCCTTTTAATGCAAGGTCAAAATTTCTGTACTACTTCAGCATCTCTAATCACTATTTGTTGTTTGTTAAGCATCGCTGACTGTTGCTCTGTGTCATCTGATATAAAGAAAAGAGTCCTCTGAGGTTTCTCTTTTTCATTTAATTTTCTTTGAACAGCAATGATCCTCTGAGAGGTCAGTATCATATAAAATAGTAATAATAAGTGACAGTCGAGGGTACTGCTCTGAATAAACTGACACCTACAAGAAAGGCTTCTCTCCATCCCTGTTATTATCGTGTACCGCACTCAATTGCACCTCAGGCAAGTGCTCTCACACATGAAATGCCTACCTGACTCAAATGAATTCATATATTTAATGTGGTTGATGAGATTCTTCCCCTGATTCTGAAGCAATAATAATATCCACGATGATTTCTCACCCTTTTTCCCCACGCAGCCTTCCTCTGCGGTTCTGGGTAAACATCCTCAAGAATCCCCACTTCACCTTCGACGTCCACGTGTCCGAAGTGGTGGACGCCTCGCTCTCCGTCATCGCCCAGACCTTCATGGACGCCTGCACCAAGAGCGAGCACAAACTCAGCCGGGTGAGTGGAAACGGGAAGGAGGCGTGAGGTGAAAGAGTAAGAGGGAAGATTGGAGAAAAGATAAAGAAGATTAGAGCAAAGTGGATTACATGGGAAATAAAATTGAGCAGGAAGAGGAATGTCGGAGGTCAGTCAATCTGAAGTGTCATTGTTTTGACCGCTGTGTCCACTTTTTGTCTCTAGGACTCTCCAAGTAACAAACTACTCTATGCAAAGGAGATCTCTACCTACAAGAAGATGGTGGACGAGTAAGTCCTGTCAGCACTTTACAAGATTCTTTCTATCTCAGTTTGAAACGGTTCTTGTAGAAGATTTGTCAAAAACATTACATAACCACCTCTTGTCTCCTCTCTGTGTGTGTGTGTGTGTGTGTGTGTGTGTGTGTAGTTACTACAAGGGCATCAGGCAGATGGTACCCGTCAGTGACCAGGACATGAACACTCATCTGGCAGAGGTGTCACGGGTGAGAAACGCAGCTGTTACTTTTCTGTGTCACTTAGATCACTCTGCTATTAAAGTAATAATCCATACAGATTTCAGTCCCGGTGGATTTTTGCAACACCTGTGATTAGTCAACACTACAGCAAACAGTTGCTTCGTCAGAAATGCAGCAGAAAAGCAACAAGTGTATCTGTTCACAGTGCAGCCAAATCAACTTGTTGTTGATCGTCAACAATTGTCCCTTTTCCATCATGCCTTAAATCGAGTAGTTTCCCACACTGTAACAGCACACACTAACTGGAGTCACTTACCTTGCTGAGGAAGTCAGGGTCGGGTGTCAGTTTTTGCACATTTTCAATTTCCGTGCCATAATTACAATGTAAACAGACTTACCAAATAAATAATGACATACTTGAAGCATGTGACTTCAATGTCAGCTGAAGAGATGAAATCTTGTTTTACCCTTTACTTTTAGAGTGATTAATGGCCCCCGACTTGAGGATTACTTCCACAACTATATATCACAATAAACCAAATGCTAATATTCAGTAGTAATTGTAAATAGAAATGTGAATTAATTTGCATTCTCTATC
>JAJHUR010101911.1:0-14758 GCA_027495735.1 Lutjanus campechanus | reverse complement strand
TATATATATATATATATATATATATATATATATACTGTATGTAGTTAACCACAGAACAATATGAACCAAAGTATAATGCCACATTAAAACTGCCTCAAACAGATAAGTGACTTACACGCATCTCTTATCTGTGTATCACAAATCTTACCATTCATACAACCCCACTTCCAAAAAAGTTATAACGTTGTGTCAAAGATTAGCATGTTAAAGAAATGTTGGTAACCTCAGTGTTTGGGAACTGAGGACGCTCATTGCAATTGATATACAACTTCAGGTGCTCAACGGTCTGGAGTTGATGTTGTCGTATTTTGCGCCTCATAATCCACCTCATGTTTTCAACGGGAGAGAGGTCTGGAGTGCAGGAAGGACAGTCTTGTACCTCAACTCTTTTACAACAAAGCCACACTGTTGTAATGCATACAGAAATGTGTCTTGGTGTTGTCCTGCTGAAATAAGCAGGAATGTCTCTGAAAAAGACGTCACCTGGATGGCAGCATATGTTGCTCCAAAACCAAAAATGTACCTTTTAGCACTATGCCATGGGCACAAACACCCCCCCGTACCATCAGAGATGCTGGCTATTGAAGTTAGTGCTGGTAACAGTCTGGATGGTCCTTTTCCTCTTTAGCCCAGAGGACACAACATCCCTGATGTGTGAAAACAATCTGAAATGTGGACTCGTCAAACCACAGCACACTTGCCCACTTTGCGTCAGTCCATCTCAGATTAGGTCAGGCCCAGAGAAGTCTGCAGTGTTTCTGCATGTTGTTGATATATGGCTTTTACTTTGCATGGTAGAGTCTTAACTTGTATTTGTAGATGCAGCAACAAAATGTTTTTTTCAGAAGTGTTCCTGAGCCCATGTAGTATCCTTTGTACAATTATGTGGCTTTTTTAGTGCAGTGTCACCGGAGGGGGTTTCAATCTTTCCCCCTATGTGCAGAGATATCTCCGGATTTTCAGAATCTTTCAATGATATAATTGATTGTAGGTGATGAAATCCCTAAATTCCTGCAGTTTTGTTTTGTAAAACATTGTTCTTAAACTGTTGGACTATTTGCCCATGCAGTTTTTCACAAAGTGTTGACATTTGCCCCATTCATGCTTGTACACAACTGAGCCTTTTGAGGATGCCCCTTAAATACTCAATCGTGATACTGTCACCTGTTACCAATTAACCTGTTTACCTGTCAAATGCTCCAGACAGGTGGGTTTTTTTCAAATTCCACAACTTTTGTCTTTTGTTACCCCTGTCCCAACTTTTTTTGAAGCATGCTGTAGGTATCAAATTAAAAATTAGTATATATATTTACAAAAAGCAAAAATGTCTTTGTACTGTATTCAATTGTATACAAGTCTAAAGGGATTTGCAAATCATTGCATTCTGTTTTTTATTACCTCTTTACATAATGTCCCAACTTTTTTGCCTTGGGGTTGAACAAATACAGCAACAAACATAAGTACAACAAACTATGCACAAACATCATGCACCAACAGATGTCATTTTAAAGGTTTAGTTCATTAAATTTAACTTATTAAAATGAGTCAACCAGTGTACATAAGCCCCAGTATTTCTTAAATAATTGTTGAAGCAATTACTCATTATGTAGTACAGCCAATAAACAAAACGAGGATGGAAATAATTTTGTGAAAAATGTTCAAGAGGTGACTGAGGCAAAGCAGCACAATTACAGAAACAGTATTTTATTCTGTTTAAAAAACAAAACTAAACTAAAACTGCAGTTTTAATAACAAATTTCTGGCTCCTGTGAGAAAATATCGTTGTATTTTAGGCACATCACACAAGGATCAACACTTATGTAACACTAGAAATATTGCTTTTGTTCATTGGTAAGTCAAGGGCCCTTGGTTTTCTGGACTTAGCAGTGGTCACATTTTCTAAGGCGTAATTGGCTCATGTTTAAGTGTCTTTGTGGTTTATTAGTTTTTTGATCATGTTTCTTTGTAGCCTCAAAAGAACCTAAGAAAAAGTTGTGGCATCGACTACTTTTCAGGCACGTCAGGGCAGCTGGTTGCTTGTATATTTAGAGGTGAAATCCATTGTTGGTCCCATCATCTCAGCTTCATCAAGTGAAGATTTTGTCTCATTTTGTCCCGTCCAACCAGCAGTCTGGACCCTTTCTTACTGGCTGTGAAGCGTAAGAGATCAGCGAGGAGATCAGTGCTTCAGTGATTGAATTTTGTTATTTTGTCAGTGTCATGGGTGAAGGAAGAATGTGTGTTTGGATGTTGCTGTGGAGGAGGTTGTTTGCCATCTAGTGAAGGTGATGTCAGCTAACTAGAAAGTGAAATCCAGATAACTGTGTCTGTTAAATTCTGCTGCAGTCCTTAACAGCTATTGTTGTCTCCTGTTGTATTCAGTTTTGATTACAAACTTCCAGCTGAGAAACTCTATCGGCTTCCTGTCATAATTACTGCTCGAGTGGGATATGGAGATGTTTCCAATATTGCTACCTGGCGTCATTAGTTGTCATTGCATGAAGAGTGTCAGCACGAGCAGAAACAGAAAATCATATTATGAAAACCTCCACCTCCCGGCGGCCCAAAACTCCTGTGCTGGCGGTGTAACCAACAACACTCAGCCAGCGTTTCAGTGAGCTCCGAGTCCCGCTATGAGCTAACTAGCCAACAGCAGCTACAGAGAGATGGGGCAGTTCAGGTGGAGGACATCAGTGGGAAAACCAGAAAACATTTCCTCTATAAAATATGATCCAGTTTCACCAAAATCAGTGACATAGTTGTTGGTATTTTTGTGGTCTGGTTACAAAAGTTCCACAGTACGAGAACAGGGGAACCATTCACGCTCTTATGAGTCAGTGTAGCTTCAAAATCATTTTGAAGCTCTTATTTTAAGGTGGAACAGTGACTAATGTTGCTTTTTACTTACTATTTATCTATTACATGACTACCTTTTCAGTCAGTTACATTTTATCTCCTCCCACCAAAGCTTTGTTTACTTTCCTGTAAGACGAAAACATGTTAACATTTTTAGCTACACTCACGTTGTGGGTCGAGGAAGTGTCGGTTAGTTCAATGATCTCAATGACTTTGGCGGAAAACATTGGTGATGTGGTACTGGTGATGTTTAAAATTGCATGCTAGTGACGACACTCTGGGATTTCACTTGGTAGTTTGCTACTAAGTCACATGTCGCATAAGTTATGATGCAACTACCTGCCTGATTATGTTTTCTTGCTCAGATTTTGTTGATTAGGTCCTCTTTCCTTGCTCTTTGTGCTCCTACCATGGATAAGAAAGCTACGTTGTTAAATAGTTTCTTATCTGTCTGTCTTTATGATCATGATTCTGCATGGGATCTTTTATTTTGAAAATTCAGATTCTCCCTGCCTTTTCTGTGTCTGACTTCCTGCCTGTTCGATCTGCTCTGTGCTAATTGATGCAGCATCCATCAAAAATAGACTCAGCGCGTATTTGAAGCAGAGCGGAGAGCCGCTCCTGGGACGCACCGACGCACTGCTGGTGGAATCACAAGCATTTCGTAGAATGGCTGCGATCAGCTCCGGCTGACGTGGCACAGCCGCACCTGCTGGAATGTAGCCATTAAAATGCCATAACAGACCAATCAGAAATGAGTATTTAACAAAGCCCTGTAATATTTTTTGAACTATGGAGCCTTTTGTAATATAAATGAACAATAAGTGAATGAATTTATATCATGACATGAATGAATCTAACTGACTTAACTTTTCACAGACCCTCTGGCAAAGTGCCGCAGACCCCTGGGGTTTCCTGCACCCCTGCTTGCAAACCACTGACATTAAATTTAGTTAATGTATTCTGGTTTCTGGCCAAATACCTGCAAAACAAATCACATTTCCATTAGCCTCAACTGTCCTTTGTGTTTACAGCTAATTAGCAATTTATAGCATGCTAACATACGGAACTAAGATGTCTAAACATGGCTGCTGTTTTTATATCGGCATTGTAGCATTATATTTTCAGGTTCTTGTATGTGACCTCTAGAGTCGACACAGTTTCTTGCTACAGCGTATATACAGCATTTCAGTGGCTGCTGGCTAATCTTCACTCCAACGTTTCTGCCCTGCTGGATGATGATGATGATGATGATGATGGGAGTAGCTCTGGGGCTAGAGAGCCAGATGGGCCTTCATCCTCCCTCCCGTCCTCCGCTGGTCTGACCTCCACGTCCCTTGAAAGCATGATACCTGTGAATACTCTGATTATGGCCAGGCCGGGCTGCACAGGCCCGCGACCCCTCACTGTGCAGGTGAGTGTTGAGGCAGTAGAGTGAACATGATTGACTCGCACTGCAAACCCTGTCGGAGAGCCGCATTCCAACAGGGAAAGACAAAGAGACAGAGGGAACGGGAGAAGAGGGGGAAAAGAGAGAGCCCGCCCTGCATTCTCTGGCTAATTAAGTCTTATTATCCTGCACAACAGGAGGTACCTGAGAAATAATTGGCCACAGCGACAGCTAAATGTTCAAATCTGGAGGTGAAGCCAAAAGCACTGTAAAAGGTCACATGCCATTATGCATTTTGCTGATCTTATTAGAGCTGCAGTCTGTCAAAAGACCGGCCATTAATTCATAGGCGAAATACTTCCGAGATTAAAAATATTCCCCATCCCTTGATTTAAAGCCAATCTTGTTTAGGTGAGAAAATTAATTTTTTTTGAGTGTGTGATTTCTGACCTGTTAGTCAAAGAGACAGTCCCCTCCAATTTTGGCTTTTATACCCACATACCTAGTAAGGATTATTTCTCTTTTGTAGTGCTAATGTCAGATTCAATCATGTTAGAGAAAGCATATGGAAATAATCTCCCATATTATACAACATATACCCTCACTAACACATGATATTTGATGAATGTGCTCCTTTATAACACCTGTGTCTGCACATTATCCGCTGCAGCGAGGACAGCCAGCGGTGTGCCACGGTGTGCTGCAAATATATTTTCCACTCTAACAATATTACTTGGTGATTTCACAGATAAATACCTTCTACTAAAGAGAAGGAACTAATGAATGAATACAGCTGCTGTGTTCAGTAGCTGTCTTGGTATATTTGGCACTGTAGGCAAGACCTCCTGTACTCTTCTTTTATTTAAGCATAATTTAAAAAGTTAACTAACTAGTGCGCTCAGTAGAGTGCAGATCTCTGCCAGGCAGCCTGACAAGAATATTTGGATGTAATCTTGTAATCACCAACATTTTGATTAGAAACTGTAACTGATTACAATTACATCTATTTTGTATTTTGATAAGATGTAACTAATTACAAAGGTCAAGGTCCAATGTGACCTTACAAGTCACTTTTTTGGGCATAATTCAAGAATTCCCGGGCTGATTATGACACACAAATGTCTAATAGCACTAAATAATGAAATGATGCCGTTTTTTAATGCAAAAGGTCAAAGAAGAACTTCATTGTGACATCATAACGTTCAGCTCCCTATCAGTACACTGCACTGTAAATAGTCTCTGTAAGTGAAGACAACATGTTTCTCACTGGAAATTATTCACTACAATCACACACGGCAGTATAGTGGTAAATAGTGATAACTTACATGTAATTAAAATAAATACAACTGTAATCGGCTTTATTATAAAGTTATAAATTACAGTAAACAATCAAAATGTTGGTGATTAAAAAGTGGTTATATCCAAAGGGTTGCCTGGCCGATGCACTCCTGTGGTTATGTTTTGAATTTTTGAGTATTGTCGAAAATGTGTTTTGTTAGGTTACAGTGAACTTGACCTTTGACCTTTGACCACCACAATCTAATCAGTTCATCCTTGAGTCCAAGTTTTAAAAAAAAAATCCCTCAAGGCGTTCTTGAGATGTCGTATTCACAATGGAATGACCCAAAAACGTGATGCCTCTGGCCGCGGCTGCCACTGGCGTGGTCCTTCAGTGTCCGGTCATGAATGTGCTCAAAAAATGAGGCTGATGGGTCCAGCAGTATGGGAAATAGCTGCAGACAAGCTCCAGCTCCATTTTCCCTCCAAGGCTAATGCCTGGTGGAGATTAAAATGTTTAATTTCAGTTCCTTTCAGCAGTATTCACGTTAGATTCAAATAAGTCTCATTTTAGTTTTGTAAGTAAAAAGGCAAAGAAAAAATGTCATTTTGACACCAAACACCTCCAGATTACAAAGCTACAGAAGTGAATTTATAAGCCTGCAGCTGTTTATTTTATTTAATTTTCATGCTAAAATGACTTTTTACAGGCCAGCTGTGTGGCAAAATTTAGTTGGGATAAATGTCAAGAAGGCCGAGTGCACCAAACAACTGAAGTCCTGCAGTCATATTCTTCCGTCAGCACTTAAATCAGTAATTATTCAGATTAGCAATGAATAAATATGGATGTGCCCTTTAGAATAGATTGATAGATTGAACAGGTGCACCGTTTTTGCTCAAGTTGAAACATTTACAACTCCTACTGACTTATCTTTGCCCCAATTCGCACCTCGGAGCGAGTTGGATCAATTAGCATCTCTGTTGACTTCATATGTAATTAGGCTGCCTCTGAAATAAGCTTTGTGACAAATGTTTAGTGCGATGAAAAGTCAGATTGACCAAAGATTACATACATGAACTCTTTCATGAGGCCATTTTAAATCCTTTGCTGGAATGGAAGACTCCAGAGGCAATTATGAATGATTATTAAAACCAAATTTTGGTATTTCAAAATACAGTTCAGCTGCTTCAAATGCTTTTTCAAATTGATGTACAATTTAAATTTCTGTACTTAATTCAAAAACATTATAATACAATACAGTAGACACCTCACCAAGGGCTCAAATTCGTTTTCTGTCTCCACTTGTTTTTGTTTAAGTGGAATACAAACACTAGCCTGAGGAACAACAAGTTTTGCTGCTGCAACTCCTCGACTCGTTTTTGTCACAAGTAGTTACAATAGTTAATTTTTTTCCATATGTTGTCATACATGAAAAGATCCCAAATGGACTTACTATGAGCAAATTATTTAAACAGCATTTATATAGGAATGATTCTGTCCTGAGCTTTTTAATCCATAAGTGATTAATACCTGTCCACTGGACTTTGAATGATGTCTGCCGTCATAAGAGAAAGGTGTTTTCATTCAGTGAAAATCTTGAGAATGATAATTATAAACATGTGGAGGCACATCAAGAAAACATACACATATGACTGCTTTTTGACTCTTCCACAGTCCTGTTTTTAGTCCAGTTTTCCTGGAAAAGAGAATCTATTTTATTGCGTTTTCATCTGTATGATGCCTCTCATCATTTCACAGTTAAAGCCACAAAACGATGTGTAGATAAGATCAGTAGATATTGTGGTTGTGCATTTGTCCCTCTGTGATGGTGAAGTGTCGGGAGTGATGTTGAAGGTTCTTTCTATTGATGCATCAAGGCTGGGTATGGGTCGATCCGTCTTTCTTACCACTATACTTCTTCGTGAATGCTGGAAACTTCTAACCTTGGCATCTGGCCCGCTCTTCCGTTTAGCGTAGTTCTCATTTGCTTCTTCAGGGCCACGCGCACACACATCATTGCATTAAAAAGCAGGAGTCAAAAAGCTGGATATTTCAAAGAAATAACCCAAGTGTGAGAGCTGTGAGGCAAACTCTTTGATGCTGAAGCTTGATAAATTTAATGTTGGTCAGTGGTCTGCTGTGGTTGTGTAGATGTTTACACGGTACTACTGTCGCAGGGGAACTATGAGCAATACCAAAGCAAAATTTCTAAAATTTCTCCCAAACTTTGATCAGAGTAAACAGTAATATATCACAGGTACTGTATGGCCACAAACTCCAGTAGACACAGACTCCGTTTACAGTACAGTATTTAATAATAATACACCCTGCTTGCTATTCATAGCCTTTTTCTTGCACTGATGAACAAGCTTTGTAATTCAAGATTTCCTTCAGTGTTTCATCTTTGCTCTGTTCTGAATTCAAAAGTTGGCAGTGTATTTATGTTTTCTGGCTGGTTAACCAACATTTAAAATGGATTATGGAAACATTTATAGCAGAGTTATTTATTACTTGTGTGCTTTATTCAATAGTCACAAGTGTCAGGCTTATTCATCCATCCCTATAGTCTATTATCCCCGGCGGTTTGGCCGTGCCTGGCCATGATCCACCCCCACCCAGACTACTCACCTGCATTCAAGAATTGTTATAGTCCACAAAAAGAAATTCTTATTATGGTTGACTGTACACCTACAGATGTTATTAAACAGGCACTTTCTTTCAGATGTGATACAAAAGTCACAGACCTATTCACAGTTCGCTTTTTTACTGCCTTGTGGTTGCATGCAGGTCAAATTTCAGTTCATACTGTTGTCTGTCTAGACTCTTGTAATATATTTAGTGAAGACTTTGAAGGGATTTAATAAAAAAGTATTAAGTATGATTCCAGTGAATGATGCCCAGTGAGATACATACATGCTGTCCTCACTTAGAGGCTGTTTCCACAGAGGCGTAAAGAGGACTCATCAAGAGCTGAACATTATGATGTGACAATGAAATTGACCCCTTGACCTTTAGATGTAAAACGTCATCCCTTAATCATTTTATCAGACATTTGTGTGAGATTTTGTCATAGTTAGCTTGTGAATGCTTGTGTTTGTGGCCAAAAACACTGTCTAACTTGCAATATACAATTTATGAGTATTTATATATTTTTTTCCGCCTCTGTTTGGGATATTGTTGTGTGTTTCAGTAACCCATTGATAATTTTGCCCCCTTTTTTTGGCACGTGGGGAATGTGATTGGTTGTAGACAGACAACCACTCACTATTTAAGATGGCTTCTCATGGACAAAAGCTGTTTGTCTGATGAAGGTCTAGTACCGAAACGTCACAAATAAATGATATATTGCAAGTAAGACAGAGTGCGGGAGTCCTTTTTGCAACTTTTTGATCCGCTCGCCTGTCTCCAACGCACCTGTGTTATCTAACAGTTATCTAACATGTGCGAAGTGCTTCCTTTGTTCTAAATTAGGGCCAAAAACTGTAATCAGTTCATCCTTGAGTCCAAGTGGACCTTTGGTGTTCCTGAGATATCACGTTCATGAAAACGGGATGGACGTGAGGTCAATGTGAAGTTGACCTTTGCCGTCCAAATTCTCGTCAGTCCATCATTAAATCCAAGTGGACATTTGTGCCAAGTTTTAAGAAAATCTGTCAAGGCGTTCTTGAAATATCACTTTGACAAGATTGGAGTGGACATGGGGTTACTGTAACCTTAACCTTCCACTAAAGTCTTATCAGTTCATCCTTGATGCCAAGAGTTCGTTTGTACCAAGTTTGAAGAAATCCGGTCAAGGTGTCCATGTTCACGACAATAGGATGGACGGACGGACCAAACCCAAAAAAATAATACCTCCAGCCACGGCTGTTGTTGGTGCGAAGGCTTAAAAGCACAGGCGATAACAATTACGGTGGCTCTGTTTTGTTCAACTGTCGCAATAAGCTGTGACAGTGTGACAGTGATGCAGCATGAACAATACCAGGACCATGAAACTTAATCAGCTAAGTGGAATTCAGCCATGATTAATTTTATTATTTACGCCTGTGCTGTTCCCGCTGTGACATGTCAAAATGCGTGTAAAAAAAAAAAAAAAAACCTGTTCCTGAATGACACGACTTAATTTTTTTATATTTTGTAAACAGCAACATTTCACAACTAATAACTGAATGATAAGTGAACAACTATGGATTCGTTAATTGGGTTATTAAGTTCGCAACAAGTTTCCAAAGAATTGTGGGAGAAAAAACAAACACCCAGCACGTCATCTGGAGTGAGTAAAACACACAGTATGTACGCAGGAGAAACTAAATGATACACAGAAAAGTTAAAATGTCCCCTAATGAGCAAAATGAGGAAATAAGTCCCTGTGAGATTGTAGAGTGAGACTCTTTGTTCCTGCTGAGAGCAAGTGTAACATGAATTAATCAGCAACTAGTAGCACAGTGTGTTGTTATTTCACAGAGTGCTTTGATGAACTGAAGGAGCCATGGCAATACTTTTAATACAAAGGATTATTGCTTTCTTTATCTTTGCTCAACAGAACAAAATAAGAATCGACGTGCATTCATAAACTGACTGAACAATATGAGGTGTTGTCAGATAACCGAACATCATGCTGTGAATAGCCAGATTTTGTTATGAACAACTGACCTAGACTAGAGTGTTATTCTGAGAAATAATAAGCAGTACCCATCTCCAGAGTTTACACACAGCAGATGGCGATGCGAAAGCTCACCCAATAGTGTAAAATTGATCTGTCTCTATTTGCAATTGCAAGAATTCCATTATTGGGTGACCGTTTTTGCAATATTTATGCTTTTCACCCCGTGTTGCCCCCGCTATGATTGCCCCCCCTCCACCTACCCAGCCTCTTTGTCAGCCAATCATTCACCTGATGCTAATGACCAGGTGTCAGCTCTACTGTCCCTCAGATATCATGCCTGAAGACTGATGTATTGATCGGGCGAGATTGATCAGGGCAGGGATGATACAGCACCATTACATGATTTATTCAGGTTCTAATATTGTGCGTCAGGACTGCCCTCTGGGACTTGGCTGTCTAGGCCCTGTGTACTTTAATCATCCATCCGAGTATCAGACCCTCTTTACAGATTACAACTTCAGTTTCCCCAGAAGCAAGCGGCAGCGACAGTCCCCAGCTTAGTAGACTGACTATTCAAACAAATCCCAACGCAGTTTGAAACTGCTGCTGCTTTTTATATGTGTTATGTTGTTGATAGAAGACTGTTTTGCCTTTCCGTCTCTTGCTTTAACCATACAGCATTTGCATTCTGTGGAGGGAAACGGTTTAAAGCAATTGAATAAGCAGTTTTTCCATTTCTCAAAAACAAGACAATCTTGCCTCTCAAAATAACATATTAGTATTCATCAGCTGGAAAAACTAATTTGTGATGCATTAGACATACTCACTACATGCGCACGCTGTACTTATTCCATTTGTTTACAAAATCTCACAAACTTAAAGTACACAAAATCAAACTGCGTCCCAGCGGCAAGCAGGGAATTTATTCAGGCTTCAGCTGGACAGTGAAGCAAGCTGCTTTTGCTCAGCTGACAGTAAATAGTTTCGGGTTTGCACTCAGAAAGAAAAAAAGAGAAAGAAAGATGAATGACCATATGATGCCAAAGGCTCTTCAGTCAGTTTAATGAGCAGCTGACACAAGTATAAATGTTTTAGTCTGTGACCTTCATCAGTGTACCGGGATTCACCTTTTACTCCTGCCTCTAAATCACTGTGCACATTACAGCAAACACTTTATGCACCCACATTATGGTTACCTTAACGCCACGGTTATATCAAAGGTTGGAATATTACAGAACTCCTGAGTGGCCATGGAGTGAAAATATGTATTGAGGCCACAACTACACTTACTACACTGAATGCTCAAAATGCTATGCGGACATGATACAAATTGCTCCCACATTTTTGGTTAATTTGTGCGCAAGAGATAAATGTCTGTGCAGAGAGCCAGCGCAGTCTACCTGATAATGTCAGGCGTGTTTTGTGTACCCACAAAGTAGGGTTGGGCCGATCGCGATGCCTGACAGTTATCAGCCACTGATCCCTCAACTGTTGTAACATTTTGATTTAAAAGCCTTCCTGTATTTGAGGTAGTGTGTCCCCTCAGAGTTGCCATAGATTTTTTGCCCAAGTTCCATTTTTTGACACGTGGGAGAGAAAATAACAAGAAGCTGTTGCTGCTGTTCATTGTTCACACACACACACACAAATCAACCAAAATGTTGGAATGAGTTTTATCTTATTGGCGTGCAGTAACATTTTAAGCCTCTTTCCAAACCTTTCAAATTTTAAAGGGCCACTCTAGTTGTTATTTATTTATTTATTTATTTATTTAGTATAGTGTCTTCTCTGCCTATGTATGAGCTCTCTATTTTGTGTGTTGTAAACAGGGTGTTTGTCTTACCAGGCAGGGAGAGTCTAATCAAAGACACTGTTGAGTTGCATTATGGGAAGTGTAGGCTCCACTGTTTTTGGAGTTTGCCCCATGCTAGAGACAGGAAAAGTCAGGATTTTTCAGCTTCACTTCCTTCCATTTTGACCATTCTTGTTTTAATCTGTCTCCTTTGAGTGTCCTGATTAAATGAGAAACATTCTGGAGAACACATTTAACTTCATACCAGGGACTTTAAGTAAATCATTAGCATACTACTGTGTTTATATAAGATATATATGACATTAAGATATAAACAAAGGAACAATATTAATTTCCTTAATAAATGTCAACATATAACAATACAAATTTGAGAATAAAATGCAGAATGACAAGACAAGACTAGACAAGATATATAATGACATCAAGGTCCTCATTTAAATGAATCGATGTATCTAATTTATAAATACTTTGATTTGTCTCCACTGTTCTTTAATTTGCAGTTGCACTCAGTTTATTTGATAGTGACTAAACTCATTGACTAACAGAAAAAAAAACTAACTTAGATAGCTGTAAATTCTTCTGCAGTCCATGGACAGATGTTAATAGACAAAAAGAGAATAAAATTATCTTAATTATCTTGATAATATCTATTATCAAGGTTCATCTCATTATCTACAGTACATGATTCCTCCTGCTGTGCTCTCTTCAGACTTTAAAAAAAAAAGTCCTCTTTTTCCCCCAACAATAGTTATTTATGCCATCGTTTATAAAATGTCACAGCCTTAATGAACGAGACGTCTCCCAGTGGCTGGTGGAGAATTTGTTCAGGCTTCAGCGGGCCGGTGTTGCGGGCTGTTCGACACAGCTGGCAGGGGAGTGCGCCCCGTTGTTGTGGGGGGCTTGAGGGCAGGTGAGCTCCTGTCAGAGTAGAGGATGGGTCGGGCCCATGATGCGTGTGGCATGTTGTTGGTGCAGCTGATGGGGAGGGGAAGAGGGTCAGCGGTACCTCCCAGGCTTCCCATCCCGTCCCCCCCATCCCATCTGTCCTGTGCTGACAGGCTGTGAGCAGAATAACAAGTCAGCATCTGTCCAGTAATGAGATTCCCCCGCTCAGCATCAAGATATCAAATGTTAACAGGTAGATGATAATAATAGTATATCCTCATCGGTACAGTCACTATAATCACACGCTTCTCCACAAAGAATAAGCAATAATTACTAGACAGCTCTGCATTACATTACTTGAAGGCGAAATGAGTGCCATGACTAAGCAGATATGATCTGAATATGCAAAAATGCAAAGACAGCAAAGATCTGTACTGTGCAGTGGGAACTGCTCTGTCACACTGTGTAAATCTAAGTCACAAATGTTCAGGGGGAGAAATTTAGAAAAGGAGCAAGAAAATGTGAGTGAATGAGTGGTACGAAAGCGTGAAATCCAGCCAATCCCTGCTGAGAAGTTGGAGAAAACTTTTATTAAAGGAATAGTCCAGCATTTTTATTTGATTTTTTTTTTTTGGAGAGTGAGATGAGAAGATTGCAACACCTGTAATTTCTGTGCAAGTACAGAGAAGATGATTATCTCAGCTCAAAGATCAGAAGCAGAACAAAACCATGAGGCATGGTTCAATGTTAATGTTTGTTTGTTTTGCTTTCTTTTTGCCCGGTGGAGCAAATGGGTCTATCTATTTTTACTTTCCCCTGTTATGACTGTTTTATTTATTAGAGGTTATCAAATAACAACAAAGACCACAGTGAATAGTCATGTTTAATCTAGGGCTGCATTGTCTATAAAATGTCAGAAAATAGTGAAAATATCCAACGCAGTTTTGAAAGTTCAAGGTAATTTCTTTCAGTGTCTTGTTTTGTCAATCTAGTCCTTGAAAATATTCTGTTTAATATAATAAGAAATAAAGAAAAGCTTGAAATTTCCATTTTTATGCGGCTGAAAACAGTATTTTCAGTCATTATGCAAGAAAAATTACTTTAATCAAAATAGTCTACTAGTTTGATTCTTTGATTCAAAATGGGCAAGTAGGTAAGTCTTATTGTTCAGCCCTGTATAGAGGGTATCTGCTGACGTCACTTTCCCACCAGGACACGCCCCCTCAGTCAAACTGAGCAACATTAAGACAATTAATGCTAAATAGTTAATATCAAACTAGGCAATGTCGGCAAGAGGTAACGTTGATATTGTCAATGTGAAGGGTGACTGTTGTAGTCTTTGTAACCTGAACATCCACAGATTCCAGTAATGTTGCAAACAAAATGTGACTGACATCACTTCCATCATGTAACATATGTAACATACCTAGTTTAACCAAAACCACCGTTTCCCAATGTTAACCAAGTAGTTTAGCCAAACCTAACCAACTCGTCTAACATCACATGATGTGCAGAACATACTTAAACTCTGGTCCATCTGTCACTGGTTCTGTCTACTGGTAATGTTTTTTGCAGCATGATTGGAAATCGACCTGTTCTGTATGAGCAAAACATCAACTTTTGGTTTTCGGGGGCGTCATGCAACTATATCTTGACAAACAATTGTTTGTCCATATCTGCTAGTGTCGGTGTGGGTTGCCAGATTGGTCAGTGAGCAAAGGAACAGACACAATGGCACCAAACCTGGCAACCTCACTGTGATAACAAGACAACGCACCGTTACTGCATCCAGCTGTCGTTTGCCCCAGTGTTTTCATATCTAACACAGTGAATTAAGGATTTATTTAGACTGAACCGGAGGTGGTGATGGTTCTGACAGTGGAAAGACTGGACAGGATGGTTTTGCTGAGTTTTATGTTGTGTCTGTCTGTC